>VMDR010008750.1:0-35592 GCA_007922815.1 Macrotus californicus | reverse complement strand
AAAAACATTTTAAAAATAAATTTCTATATAAATTAAAAGCCACAAATCCCAAAGTCATTTATATTCATTTTTTGCTTTATTATGATTACTGAAAGTTCTGATTCCTTTTCTGAATATTAAATATATTCAAAAGAGTAAATCACCCTATGATCTCTAGCTTTTGACAAATTTAACATTCCTGTTAAAGCTATAGAAATCGTTCCCTCCATTACTAATTTATGTAAACATTATGATGAAAGAATAATCAAATTTTAAATAATTTTGGTAAATTTTACAAGTTTGGCAAATTAGTGATTCAGAGAATTATTGCTATGTGTAAGCTACCCTTTGGCCACAAGAAAGCACATTAGGAATAGCTGTGGTCTCGTCAGCATCACGGCTGGTGGTAACTGGTTTTCTGTGCAGTGGCGGAAAGGCAGGCGGAGGTCTCCAGAGTTCTTTGGAACCCTCATACACAGTTGGTGGGAAGGTAAAGTGGTGCGGGCACTTTGGAAAACAGTCTGGCAGTTCCTCAAATGATTCAATACGGAATTTCACATGAGGAAATGTCCGTAGAAGCTCATGGCACTGAGAAGCCAAGACTAAAGAGATCTGTGATCTCAGCCTACAGTCCATCGCGGTAGAAGGGCCTAACTGATGATCTGGGAGACAAAAACCCCGTTTCATTCTGTGCTGCTCTAGAAGACCAAAATCTCATTTTATTTTAGATTGCCAACCCAATTTTAAGTATTCAATACTTCCAGGAAAAATGGTCACATTTTTAAAAGTGGCTTATTTTGTTATAAGGGAAGTGCTGTTACATTAAAGACAACTGCAGCCTTCAAATTCATCCTTAGATAATTTAAACACATCGTGGCTAAGGGGAAAAGGCCAAGTTAATACTATGAAGATATTTTTATCACCATGAGTCTGAAATGTCTTTGAAAACCCTGCTACATCCCTTATTATGAAGGACAGATTTTCTAAGAGCTTAATATTTATTTTTACAAAGAATGATTTTTTAAATTATAGTTTTTAAAACATTAATAATCGCCAGTGGTTTCAAACAGACTTCCTTTTACCTAGGAGCTGGACTCTTCCGGTTCACTAGATCTCAGTTGGTATAAATTGTTCAGTTTTGTTTGGTGCCCCAAGGACTCCAAGAAACTTATCAGAAGCCTCAGCTTCATCCAGAGAAAGAGAGGCTCAGACCATGTCAACATAGTACTGTTAATGTCTTCCACGTTTATGATTCCAAGGTCAAAGACAAACCTCTTATTGTATTAATAATAGCAAAGCAAAAGTAGGCTTTGTAGTTGTGAATTCATGGTTTTACAGAACAGTTTCCCTATGTTTTTATTAATTCAATCCATCCATAGAACCACTCAAGGATTCCACTGTGTATCCCAATGATACATCTCATACTGTACCTTTAGCTTTGGGAGACCGTGAGAATGGATACACGCACAATTCTTTACAGTCACCAGCATATTTTCTTTGTTCCAAAGTTACACGGGCTTATAACATTACAAGTGAGATGTAGTAAAATAAATCTTAGAGCTTCACAGCGAAATGATTAAAAGCCAGTTTACCTCTACTCACTCCTTAGAGCATGGTTTGCAGTGGAGTCCCCATGCTGTGCATTGCAAAGCGTGGCCATATATTCTGGATTCTGACACAGACTGATCTGTAGACCAGCAGTCAGCAGTACTGTAATAAAAACGCTCCCAGGAACACTCCACCAGCGCTCAGCAAGCCCTTGCCCTTTGAGTGCATCTTGAACTCATGTCTCCTCCAGCAGTGTGCAGAGGTGAGAAAAATCACAGCTGTCAGTGGGTTGCAAGAGGCCCTTGCTCATCCACAGCTTCCACTAGGGACCCAGCTGACATAGACATCCATCCCAGGTGACTGGGAGTGAAGATGGAGTGACTTGCCACCTTCGATTTCTACCTGAGGGCCTTGCTGCTCTATAATTCCTATCTGCCATTCTTCCCCACTTTAAAGTTGACCTCTGTGCATGGGAGTAGGAATTCAAAGCACAGCCGAATATGCTCAAAGCTCCCTATTCCGAGTGGCAGGCTTTGGACTGTTTGGCTCTCAGAAGGGCAAGTTCATCTTCCTTATATGTTCCTAAGAAACACATCCTCACCGAGCCAAACCCACTTTCTCTACTTAGGGTCAAATGCAGGCGTGTGAACCAAGCCAGGCTCGACACTTGCACTGAACTTTGCACTGAGTCCATTTAGGTCCTGCTGGTGGCTGTGCAAGGACTCTGGCAGCTGGCCTGGCTCATGGGTGCGTAGCGTGTACAACCCAAGTTTCAGTTACTTTGGAGAACAACATTTCTCAGCAGTTTTTCCTCGTGAACATCATGTCATTTGTCATGATGTTTTGCTTGCAATGTACGTTTTGAATGGGTCTATTTGGTTTGTGTCTTGCAAATATCAAAGAAGTGAAGTTTTATTTTTAAGAAGTGACAAAGAATATCTTGCCTCCTTCCCTTAGGTGAATTATAAGGCATGGGGAGAATAAGAATTCAAACTCACTCCTTATCCACTTCCTCCATAAATTAAGAGACCATTAGTGGTTACAACTCATTTTTCTACTGACTTGTAAGGAGCAAAAGAAATATTCTGCTTCTGTTTGCCAGATTATGTTTTAGATATATCAATTTGTACATGTGGTCAACTCAGTTTAGAAACACTGGGCTCCAGAGACTAAAGATGTTTCTTTGCTGAATCTCAGAGACAATAACCAGAGTGGTCAGGAGTGCAGACTCTGGAACTTCTGCTTGGTTTGACCCCTGACTCCACCACCGATGAAGGGTCAAACCATTTAATCTCTCTGTGCCTCAGTTTCCTCTTCTGCAGAACAGAACCAGAAATGGGGCATATCTCTTAAAGGGGTTGTGAGGGTTACTTGGGTTGTTATGTGCATCCCTCAGAACAGAGAACGGCACAAAATAAGCACCTTGTACATGTTGACTTATAGTAGTAATTACTAATAATTATTACTTTAATTATTAAGTTTTCAAAAGGAATATAAAATAGTCGGCCTTTCCCAACCTCATTCATTCATTCATTTTCTTTTGTCCAGTATAAACCTCTTTGATTGAGAGAGAATTTGAGAGTAAGTGCTCAAATCAAGAAAAAAAATAATTGCATTCTCATTTATCTGCGCTATTTTTTATCACTGCTGCCTAGCTTTACTGAATATTTGCTAATTCACTTTTTTGATGTTTTTAAAGTTCAGATCAGAACACAATTTGAGGGATAGCCCATAGAAAGACTAAGAAAATTGCATTACCAGCTTTTCTAATGTTTTAACTTGTGTTTGCTTCTTCAGTTGTCTGATCAACACTAAGATACAATATTTGATGTTGCTGGAAAATACAGGATCTCAGAATTATAAACTTTTAGGGCCAGAGGGGGTTTGGAGACCTTCCCGTTGGGCCCACTCTTTTTACAAACACGGAAACTAAGGACCAAAGTGGGCGCAGTCGGTTGTGCTTTGAATTGGACATTTTTAATGAGCGAGCATTTTATTTAAGGTTTATTTAAAACAAGATCCTTTTGTATCCTCCTAAAACATCAAATACTCAGCATGTCAGTGAATTTACCAAACAAAAAACTAAACACTTTTAAAACTGCTTGTTTTTAACATACCTTTTAGGTCTAGTCCTCATTTTTAAAGCAAAGCAGATTGAAACAAAAAATTCCTAGTTTTATTGTGCAGCCATTTCCTAGATGAATTAAGAAAACTAAAGGTATATCCCATCTTTTTCTATATTAATATATGAGAAGTGCCATTTCTCTAAATGCAGCCACAGCTTTCTGTGTACTCAGATGAAGAGAAAGGGAGGGCTGAGCCATGGCGCAGTGATAAAATGCAGCCTTGACCTTTCGTTAACAAAGTGTATCCTATCGTTGCCTGGAAAAAGCTTGCTTTCATTCTTGATTTCAGTTAGTATATTTAAAAGAGTCAAGTGTACTTTAAACATATGATTCCACGTCCTCAATATTTGATGACCATGTATATTTAATGCATGATATTATGGAGGATGGGACATTGGGTAGGATCTGGGGGTCCTTTTCTCAACAGCGGAACAGGCACCAGCTCACTCTCCTTTGAGAGTGAGTGAGTCATGCCTGTTTATTTGGTAAAACAGAAGGTGGAAGGAGGGGAAAGGCGGCTGTTGAAAGGGATGCTGGGAAAGGTCACAGCAGAGGGAACAGGAAAAGAAGGGGGACATCAAACAAAGAAGGGATATCTACTAGAGGGTCCCCAGCACCAGGGACTGTGCAGGCTCCCCATCTGAGCCTCTTGCCTTTCTTTTTCAAATCTATTTTTAGACTTAAATCTATTCAGTGGGATAATATTTCTCAAACTGAGATGCTTTTGGGTGGCAAACTTTTTTCTCAATATTTATATATGTAATAGGTAATATTTCAGAAAAACATATATTGCATGAAATATATAAATATTATGTTATATATTTACATATTATAATACACAAAATATATAAATATAAAAATATACATATAAGCAGCACATCTATGTATGGTAGTAAAAGAGATTTCCCCTTAATAAAATAAATGTAAGTTTTCTTTTAAAAAATAGAGCCAAGTTTGTTCATGAAAATTAAGTAGCTAACACGATAGTGATACTTATATATGTCAAAAATTCTGAAGGTCAACTATGAATGACAAGATTAGGAAATATGAGATCTGTCTGGAAAACGTCTAGCCATTGTTAATATAACTAGAACGGTTTGCGCGACATCCGTGTAACCTGGCAACCAAGGAGCATGGACTGGGATGTGCATGTGTGAACAATGACAACTTCACTATACTAGTCAGTGGGGGCAGTAGACTCCATTGAGTGAGCATGTACTGTGTAGCCGTCACAATCAAAATGACTGAGCCAGTAGAGCAATGAATCTGCATCAAATATTGCATTAAGCTTGAACATTTCTCCATGGAAACTATTTGGATTCAGAAGGCCACAGCTACAGATGATTGGTAGCTTTATCGTGACAAAATGCCCACTCATACATCACATCTCCTGCAGAAATTTTTAGAGAAACATCAAATCACTCAGGTGACTCAGGCCCACTACAGCCCAGATTTCATGCCCTGTGACTTTTGGTTTTTCCCAAAACTAAAATCACCTTTGAAAGGAAGAGATTTCAGACTGTTGATGAGATTCAGGAAAATACGACAGGGCAGCTGTTGGCAAGTGGGAGAACTGTGTGAGGTCCCAAGGTGCCTACTTGGAAGGGGACTGGAGCATCACTGTCCTATGTACAATGTTTCTTGTATCTCATATCTTCTTCAATAAATGTCTCTATTTTTCATACTACATGGCTGGATACCTTCTGGACAGACCTCATATATCTCTACAAAGAGCTTCTGTTTACATGTCTATCTGTCCTCCTTTTGAAGCTGACTGGTGTACGGGATGATTTTGAAGAGTGTGGGTGTATATTCTAAGTAGAACTGACATTTTCAAAGTGCACACACTCCCTAGTCACCTCACGCTCTCAAACATTCAGATGGGTCCCTGGTCCCTCCCCTAGTTCCTCTGTGGATGGTGAGGAGACAAAGCAATGAATCCTGTTTCATAGAGGTCCAGAGAAGGGCAGAAACACTAACCCAATGAAGGATGCCTCCCCCCAGTACACACACACATGAACATCATCTATCATATTGATGGTTATTCAACACAAAATAGAAAAAGTATTTTGAGACAAAACTGTCTACTTGGAAGCACATTTCTGATCAGTTGATGTTCTGTAGTCTTACATTTTTTGTATAAGGGACTCCTAGCTATCGTTCATAATATATTTTGGCCTAGTAACATTTCACCAAAGTAACAGTCTCTTAAGAAATGTCTTTAGAGTGAAGTGGGTTTGTTTTTCAGAGGAACAAAACCCTCCTGGGCATTTCTGAATGCTCCATTCAAGACTGAGATGAACCCAAGAGGGGCTTGACAGATGCAATTGTCATAGTGTGCTGGGACCGAATTCCTCTGAGGGCTAAGAACTGAATGCTGGAATAAAATGTGAAAGCTTGTTCCATGCCGTATCCTTCTCCAAATCTTCAAGGCGTTTGTTTTGTAAAATCCTAAGTGGAGACACATTTTGGTGCCATAATTTCAAACAAGCCATCTCTTTTTGAACTCTGCAGCCTTGATGCATTAACACAATAAATAGCATGTCAAGTTCACAAAATCACAGATAAACCATGTTCAACTATAAAAATGATGAAAAAAGTCTTAGTTTTCCCCACATCTCATTTTTCTTTCTCCACACTACTTTAAGAAAACCCAGTTTGGTCTCTCTTGGGTAAGAGGAGTTGCTGTAGACATGTATACTGTGGCGGGCCATCCATGCGTTGTTGTGTGTCCTGCCAACGGATCTATTTACAACTTAGTGTCAGTTAGCTTCCCAGGCACCCTGACAAGTGACATGAGGTCATCTTGACCACATTTACCATTTTGCGAAGCAAAGAGTGAGTGGGCACTAGTAATTGAACACTCTAAAAATTAGTGATTACGTTAAAATTGAGGTGCACATTCATTCAGATAAAAACTCTGTCTGATCCACTCATTTTTTTCATCTCTCTTCTGAAATATAAAGAAAAAAATAAAGAGGTATTATTGTTCTGTGTCCTGCATTTTGACTCAACCAAAATGTTTAAAGCAGTGAAACACTACTACATTTGCTTTTACAGTCAATGTGAAATATTTCAGTTCAATGAAGTTTATCTATTGAAAATTCCAGGCGATGATTCAGATAAATATGACTTTCTTTGTGATTTTTAATATATTTGTTGAAAACAACTTCAGAATAAAGTAACCTGAATAAATAAACACCCTGAAAATAGCCCAGAATAATCGCAAAGAACAGTGCAGGAACCCGGGATAATTCCTCTTCGGTCAGGTACCAAAATGTTTTACTGTGGTATAAATGCTTTGTAAATATATTACAGAAGCTTAAATTTAAAAAAATATATCCTTTAGGGCAAAAAGGTGCAAATCTGTAAGAGGCACAGGAGAAAAAATGATTTATTCTGTTTTCCCAGCACTGCCAGTTTCCAGGTGTTCCCCTTTTGATCCGGCTACAGGCAATGATTTTCTGAAGTGGTTTCTGATGGTGTCTGACATCATTTATAGTACTCTTGAACAATCTTGTAATGTGCTAAACTACACCAAATTAAGTGAGTTAGTGGCCAAAAAGGAGTCCAGTAGGCCCATGAGTACCGTGAGTGTTTCGCTACAGCTTGCTGCCTCTTGTCTTCTCTGCCTCGCAGGAAGAAATGAAGTTTTTTGATTCTCTGAGACCTCAAGTGGGGGATTGGGTGAAGAGCTGTAACAGATCTGGGATAAGTATGAAAGGACTCAATCGTCTTAAGCAAGAGGGAATTTACAAATCGCCAGATTCTGTTCTTTTTAGTCAGTCATGTACCAATTGATTTATTCATTCATTCAATCACCCAGTATCTGTTGAAATACTGCTCTCAGCAGCGTATGATACAATATGTTGTGTGAAAAATAAATAGGAGAGATTCCTGATATTGATCTTTAGGAGTTCTTAGCCTATAAGAGAGGAGTCATATATAAATGAATTGACTCAAAGACAGAATAATGTGTTGACTTACAAAGTGGTGTTATGTATGAGTTCAAAAGAGGGAGAGATTTCTTCCAGCTGACACAGTCAAGAAAATATTCATTCATTTATACATTCATTGATTTAACACATATACTTAGTCGGGGACTATTGTGAATAAGATACAGGTAGAGAGGCAATTAGAAGTCATTTATCGGATCATTCAACAAATATATATTAAGGGCCTACTGTATGTCAAGCATTGCTCTAGATTCTGGGGCTTGTTTAATGAACAGGCAAAGCCCTTTCCCTCATGGAGCATACATTATAGTAGGGGAGATGGTCAATGACCCAGTTAAGTGTATAAATATATATATATCATATATGTGTATATGATATATATATATAATATATATATATATGATCATCAGTGATGTGAAGAAAGTAAATCAGTTGGGCAGAGTTGATAACAAAGAAATGCGGATGGTCATTTTAGATAGGGTGTCCAGGGAAGGGTCTGCAGGACAGAGGTCTAGTGATGAGAGAAGCAGGCATGAAAGAACCTTGGAGGAGAGCATTCCAAGCAGAGGGAGTGGCAAGTGCAAGGCCCAGTGATTCTGAGAAACAGACAGATGTCCTGAGCAGCTGCAGCAGGGTGACCGAGAGCAGGGGACTAGTAGAGAATGAAGCTGGACAGTAGAAAGGGCCAGGTCACTTGGGGCCCATGAATCCATTTTGGTACCATGGTTAGCCTCAGAACTTAAGAAGCCACTATAAGATATCAATCAGGAATGAAGTGGAGTCTGAGTTTAATTAAGAGCTCCCCTCGGTGGTTCAAGAGTGGAAGAAGTATCCTGATCAGTGTGGCTCAGTTGGTTGGAGCATCATCCTGTAAATCAGAGGGTCGTGGGTTTGATTCCTGGTTAGGGCACGTGCCAAGGTTGTGGATTCAGTTGCCCTTCAGGACACTATGAGAGGCAACCAATAGATGTTTCTCTCTCACATGGATGTGTCTCTCCCTGTCTCTCTCCCCCTTCCCCTCTCTCTAAAATCAGCGAGCATGTCCTCAGGTGAGGATAAAAAAAAAAAAAAGACTGGAAAAAGCAGGGAAGCTAGGAGGTCAAAGCAACAGTCTATAGGAAAGAAGAGAGCAGCTTAAATTTGTGTAGTAACAGTTGATTTGATGAGAAGTAACTAGGCTTTGGGTAATATTTTAAAATAGAGAGGATAAAGCTTATGGATGTGAGGTGGGACAGAAAGAGAGGGAAGGATAACTTCTAGGGTTTAGACATGAGGAGCTGGGTGGATTTCAGCACACTTGACTGATAGGGGGAAGAATGAGGAGAAAGATTTGAGAGAGGAAACCCAGAATTCTGTTTGGGCATTATATTAGTTTCCTAGGAATGCCATTAAAAAATGATAATGCCATAAACTTGGTGGCTTAAAACAACATAAATTTATTACTATAGTTCTGGAAGCCAGAGTCAGAAATCATGATGTCGGCAAGGCCATGTTCCTGCCGGATCCTCTAGGGGAGAATCTTTTTTAGCCTCTTCCAGCTTCTAGTGGTTCGAGATATTCCTAGGCTTCTGGCTGCATTACTCCAATCTCTGCCTCCATTTTTACATGGCTTTCTCCTCTGTGGCTGTTTTCTCTTCTTCTAAGGACATTTGTCATTGGGTTTATGACCTGTTGAGATAATCTAGGATGATCGCATTTCGAGATCCTTAGCTTGATTGCATCTACAAAGACCCTCCTTTACCCCCCATATAAGGTCATGTTTACAGCTTCTGAGGGTTAGGATGTAAAGATATCTCCTTGGGGACGACCGTTCAACCTACTACAGATGTGCTAAGTAAAAAATGCGTCTTAGACATCTAAATGGAAATGGCAGATGGCAGTTGGATGAGCATTAGAGCTGAGAGGGTAAAGACCAGGCCTGGGGATCCACATTTTAGAGTCATCAGCTTATCAGTGTAAGGCATTGCCCAGGGACAGGTGAATGTAGAGAAGGAAGCTCAGGACTCCAACATGTAGAGATCTGGTAGAGGAGCTGAGGAAGTTGACAAGGAGCTGAGAGTGACTTGCTTCTGTAGCCCTGAATATCAAGGGGCAGCCTGGGGGCGGGGAGTGAAGCCACATTAACAAGGGCCAGGAGGCAAGGATCATCAGGCTATGCCGAAGGAACGATGAGGACTTGTTTCATTTGGAACAATTTGATTTGCAGAACTACTTTGTATACGGAACTTCTGGTAAACTTCATTGTACAGCAGCTTATAATCAGAATGTTTTCAAGTAAGAGAAGGTAGAATAAAACCTATGGAAAGGACATCTTTCACATACCAAACTGTTGTCCAACCGCAAATAGCAAAGATGACAAGGCTTCCAAAATAACTCTTACCACTTTTTGATGGAAACGATGATGTATTAGATGACTAAATTTGGACAAAATATGCCACAATTAAGGGAAACATATCTTTTGCCTGTTTCACTCAGATTGTCTAATGTCATTTCTCCAAACAGGCTAATTATTCATTTCTCTATATGGCCTGTGCTAACAATTTCTTAGGGTACTAATTATTAAAATTTAATAAGAATAATTAAAAATGGGTTGTAAAATACTTTTCTTTTATTGATTCTAGAGAGAAGGGAATGGAAGGAGAAAGAGAGGGAGAGAAACATCAGTGTGAGAGAGAATATCAATCAGTTGCCTCTTACACGCGTGCCCAACCAGAAACCAAACCCACAACCCAGGTGCGTACCCTGATGGGGAATTGAATTGGGAAACTTTCGCTTTGCAGGATGATGCCCAACCAACTGAGCTACACCAGCCAGGGTTTTAAAAATTAAAAATAGAACAGAAATATCCAAGCTTCTCTAGCTTCTTAACTGTTTTCCAAAAGCCACTAGTTGGTGATAGATGTGATAAGTCATAGCAAATTCTTTCATGGCAGTGTCCGTCAAATGCTCTACTGCGTGGGAACAAATCTGTCCTGTACTTATTTTCACTTAGGGACTATCTCATCCTAGGTATCATTCAGAAGCACAAGTCAGCTTACATGCCTGGCAGAGCTACTGTTCTGTCAAAAATTGAACACATTGGCTCAAAATCCACTACCTGGTAAGAGGCAAATTCTAGGTACTTCTCGCTTGGGTGGTGTTCCCAGGATTTGAGAGCTCGTGGGTCTCCTTGGAGGAGCGCATGATTGCTGACCTGCCGTGGGGACACCTCGGATGGAGGCTGTGCTTCTAAACTGCTTCCCTCCTTCCTTTTTTTCTCCCTGCCTGACACTCCGCTGTTTAACTCGGCAAGTCGGTTCATCCCGAGGGCACTTGGGGTAGCTTTACCACATTTCCCTTCCACTCACCTTCTCTCAAGCCAGGAAATACAAGTGAATATTGAGTAGTGTTTATTAATCCTAGGGTTAATTCTTGATGTGGCTCTGTCACCTTCCTATAGAAAATCTGAGTGGAAGCTTCTGAGGTCTCTTTAGCAGCCTCGTTGAGTCAGATGGTATGGAAAAATAGCAAAGACCAAGGACGATGGGTAAAGTGTTCCCACTCCTCCAGCAGTAAGAAGCACATCTCATCATTTAAAAGGCATTGAGTAGAAATCATTGCAGCAGAGCCCATCTGTGTGTTTCCACCACACAAATGCTTATGCACATCCACATGAGGAAAATTCATTGCCTTGCATTGTGCTGATTGGCTGCTATAGTTACCTTCACCCTCTCTGAAGCCCTAGAAAACAAAGGGTCTTCCTTTCGCAGTAAGGGACTGAGTCTGTGCATTACTCAGTATGAAATGCCCATCTGAGTAACGCAAGCATCCAGTGTTTCTGTGCTTCCTGATCCTGTATCTGGGAAAGTGGCCCCATTTTCCATGTGACATCTCTCTGCAGCTAAAGCACTTCTGTATATTTTCACTTGGTTATAGAAACTACTTTTGAGGCAAACTGTCTACTGTTGTTTCAAAGGGCCCTCTGGGGAAAGCAGACAGAGCTCTTGGTTCTTCCTGCCAGAACTTTCTGTGCAGATAAACGCCAAGAAGATCTCTATCATTGACGTCAATCTAATTTTGTTTATGGGTTTGGTTTGACTGAGAGATGGATGCTTGATTTTTTTTCTGTTGTTCCCTTTCTATACCTCAGAGACTGGAGGCATTTTTCTGAACCAGTAAATATCTGCATAGGGTTCTGTTTGTCATTCCACTGGACAAATTGAAACAAAATGCTATTTGTTACTTGCCTTCTTATTGTTAGCTGGCTTTATTGTTAGTCATGAAAAAAATAGTTTTATCTGGAATTTGTTGTAAAGAAGAAAATGAAGAATAGTATTATAAATACACAGATATATACCTAGACATAGAGATTTATAGATATTCATGTGCACTTCAAAGCCTTAACACCAGAGGTGATTTTAGGGATTAGTTAGTACATCCCATTAATTTTGTGAATGGGAAAACTGAATCCGACAGAATTTAAATTATTTTTCCAATGTTATAGAACTAATTGATCATAAAGTCAGAATTGGGGCTCAGGCTCCTCACTCTGTCCTGGTAATGTTTTCTCCTTGTTGTGCAGTCTCTGCTCTATGGGCCGTGGAAACGGAAATTGGGACCTCAGATAACTTACTTTTCTCATTAGCTTTCTTATATGAGGGAGTTATGGGGTCACGGGCATTCACTCCCATAATTGCCGCTTTCCATTCATCCCTGCTTTTGTACGTATCTAAGAAAATGTCCTCTGCATCCATCAAACTGTGGCTTTTGTTTCTCAGATAACTGTGATAATAATATGCAATGTTTAGAATGTAAGATATCTGAGATCTGGTAAGACATCTTATAAGAGTTTTTTGGTAAGAAAAGAATAATTATTTTTGATATCTTATAATAACAACATGGCTCAGCTATCAAACATGATGACACACTAGTATAATTTCTACTTAACCATTTCATCCAAGTAT
Source organism: Macrotus californicus (assembly GCA_007922815.1). Taxonomy (NCBI): domain Eukaryota; kingdom Metazoa; phylum Chordata; class Mammalia; order Chiroptera; family Phyllostomidae; genus Macrotus; species Macrotus californicus. The sequence continues at coordinate 23,040 of VMDR010008750.1, read as the reverse complement.
TCAATTTTCTTTTCAGAAACAGGGCACATTTATACTCATTTTAGCCATATTAGAAACTCATCAATAATTCTGAATGTAACCATGCTCGATTTTCCTCAGACAGAGAGTTAATATGTATTTAAATGCCAGAGAGAAACAGAGAACGGAAAGGGAGGGAGGTCATCCTCGAAGCTCAGATATAAACAAGCTGGAGGGACAGAAACAATGTTAGAATGGGGACCAAAGAGCAAAAGGAGAGTGCCCAGGTGTGCTCTCAAGACACTGCTGTCCACGGACAATCATTAGGTTGGATTCACTTATCACAGCAGACGAGGAGGGCCACTTTAATTGAAGAAATATTCTGCTGTTAGAAACATCCCTGTAAATCACAGGATATATAGTGATGATGAATTTAAAGATCTTGGCAGCTATGTTCTCTGATGGCATTAGTTTTGTTCATACGAGGCTATCTTTGTGATTGCTGGGGACTTTCCAGGAAACGTAGTACTTAGGAATTTCAGTAGGGCCTTATCTGTATTCTCATGAAAGAGCAGATTATGGTTATTTCTTTAGGCATGTATGTTATATCCTTCTAAAAATAAACTAGTGGATTTCCTGTTATGTAAAACATATATATTAAAAAGAGAGGAAAATCCTGTCTCCAGCTAATGTTTTTCCATTCATACTTCTTGTATTTTTTTCTAGGCATTCATTTCTTTACTCATATACTAATTAATTCACCAAAAGGCAACTTATCATAAAACTATGCTCTTCTTTAGAAATAATCAAATCTATATTTTATGAAAAATATAACTTGTGTAGTCAAACAAAAACATGTACCAAAAAAACTGATACAGAATTAGATTTTGAAATGAGTCTTAGAGATAGTTGTATCAGAAAAACTACAATTTATTTCAGCACAAGACTCCTTTTCTAGTTTTGGGAACAGAGGCACTTCACCTATCGGTAATTTTTCTGAGACATTTCTTACCCGAATATGTTTCTATGTACTTTTCCACCTTCTCCCACAGGCCACCATGCTGACTCCTTTACAGTGTGGGGCCCAGAAATCTACATTTCTAAACGAGTGCCCTGATGCCCGCTGAAGTCACAGAGGCACTAGCCAAGGGAAATATTCCCCTCTTATTTCTCAATAGGAAAGTAAAGTAAAAATAAAAATTTGCAAGGCCAACCAAGCATTAAATATTTATTCTCCTAAAAGGAGGAAAGGAGTCTATTCAAGCACGGTAAGTGTGTATGCATAGTGAGGAATTCTGTCTATACAGGGATAAAACAACTAGTTGAAAATCGACACTTCAGAACTTGCATCAACACAAAGCCAAATGCCTTGTTTTGCTGATGTCATCAATAATTCAATATTTTCCTACCTGGTTTATTGAACTAAGAAACCACGATGAGATGCCACCTGACACCAGTCAGAATGGCCATCATAAACAAATCAACAGACAAGTGCTGGAGAGGATGTGGAGAAAAGGGAACCCTAGTGCACTGTTGGTGGGATTGCAGACTGGTACAGCCACTGTGGAAAACAGTATGGAATTTCCTCAAAAGACTAAAAATGGAACTGCCTTTTGACCCAGCAATTCCACTGCTGGGATTATACCTTAAGAGCCCTGAAACACCAATTCAAATTTAAAAGAACCTATGCACCCCAATGTTCATAGCAGCACAATTTACGATAACCAAGTGCTGGAAGCAACCTAAGTGCCCATCAGTCAATGAGTGGATCAAAAAACTTTGGTACATTTACACAATGGAATTCTACACAGCAGAGAGAAAGAAGGAGCTCCTACCCTTCGTGACAGCATGGATGGAACTGGAGAGTATTGTGCTAAGTGAAATAAGCCAGGTAGTGAAAGATCATACCATATGATCTCACCTATAAGTAGAACCTAGTCAACAAAACAAACAAGCAAGCAAAATATAACCAGAGACATTGAAATAAAGAACAAACTGGCAGTAACCAGAGGGAAGTGGGGAGGGGGATAACGGGGGAAAAAAGGGGAAAGGTTGTCAAGGAGCAGGTATAAAGGACTGATGGACAAAGACAATTGGCAGCAGGGGGCAGGGGGTGATTCAATGTGGGAGGTGGGAGTGGGTAAGGCAGGGAAGAGTAATGGGGGGGAAATGGAGACAACTGTAACTGAATAATAAAAAAAATCAAAACTCAAAGAAATCTTAGCAAAAAAGAAAGACACAGATTTGGTTCTTTATAATATGGTGTGAGGACTCTGCAAGCTTGGGCTCTTTCAAGTCAGACACATGGTCCCCTTGTGGACCAGAAGGTACAATTATCGGGAGAGGTCCCTTGAACTGGTCCTTTGAGAGCCTGATATACCATTGACAGCTCCAAAGAACATCACTCAAACACCAAAGTGGAAGTTGCTTGCCATTTTGGAGAATTGCTCTAAAACATTTTCAATATTTGCTATTTTGTAAATTTGTCCTATTTTTCCAGAGCATGCTTTAAGTCCTTCAGAAGGAGGTACAGTGATGCGGTGTGTCTATTCCCGGGGTGCTGCCCTGAGCTCCTCAGGGCTCCCCCCTGACTGCGGCCTCAGGACCCAAACAGGAAGCAGTGCTGGTCCACGGTGGTAGGAGAGGGGGCATCCTCAGACTGGGCTTTCTGGTACACTTTCCCACACTTCTTGCACTCGTAGTGTGGTCCTTCTTATCCTGTCCCTTTGGGATTTGGTAACCTAGTCCCATTCATTCCACCTGTGCCTTAGAAAGCCAGAGAAAGTGAGCCCTGTCATTTGCTTTCAGACTCCTTGTCTGTAACCTCGGCCACTTAGATGACCGCAACCCGTCCCCAAGAGACAGAATGGAATAACTGCACAGATCAGGATAGCAACAGCAGCGATGACGACGGCAGCAGCAGGAACAGCAACAGAAGAGGAAATAACTTAAAGCGTATTTATCTTGTGTCAGGCACTAATCACTTACATGTATCAACTCATTTAACTCTCACAACCACCAGATGAGGCAGATCCTATCATTATCCTCAGTTTACAGTTGATGAAAATGAAGCACAGGCAGATTAAGAAACTTGCCAAAGATTAAATAAGCAGAGCTAGTGAGAAGCAGAGCTGGGGTATGAACCTAGAGAGTCCATTCCGTCACCCACTTCTCTGCGCGGCCACATTCCAATATTAAATTACAACAATAAAGAGGCCATATATTCGTGTAGCTGTAAACATAAATCTATGTGATCTTCACAAGAACTATACAATAGCTATAATTAACCCATTTTAAATGATACAATAACATTGCACAAGGCTTTAATTTTTTTTTGGCAACTCTGTAAATATTTACTTATATTGATATTCTTCCTACATCTGAGGAAATTTTTACATGCAGCTCTGAGATGTTATTAGAGACTAAGATTTGTCAATGTTTCTCCTTGATTTTTGTTGGATTATAGCTTTAAAATTATGTTTCAAAGCCCTCTAAGGTAACCCAGAAGCAAGAGTAAGCCTATTCGCACAGGAAAACGGAATGCCATTTGGTTCCTTCAAAAAAAAAAATGTGGGACAGATGTGTTTTTTCTTCTTCTTCAATGAATCCAGAAGATGAAAAATGTATTTTATGTCTTGTGAAATGCATTTTCCTGTTGATCTCAGTATGTGGGACTGTCAAAGTTTATAAGTTTGGCAATGTTCTAACATGGCCATTCTGTTCTCCTTTAGAAACTTATTAAATCTATATTTTTTATGAAAAACAGAATGGGGGAGATTTTTTCATCTTTTGACATTTACTTGTTGGTTAGTGTTTTTAAGTCATGCTAGATCTCAACCCAGAATGACAAAACATCCAAGACTTAAGTGTTTCCAAAGCTTCTTTGTAAAGGGGGAGGCACCAAGAATGACGGCGTTTGATCTGGGAATCAACAGAGATTTTAGAGCCGTTAACTAATTCTTTTAGGTTGATGAAGGTTTTCCAGGAGGGAAAATGAATAAATTACCTTTTCCTTCAAGGTGTCCTATACAAAAATGCTACTAAATTACAATGTAAGGTCCATGGGATTTTTAAAAGTTTGGGTGTGGTTGAGCTTGGAGGCAGGTGGACCAACTGGATGGCATTTCCAGTTTCCTTCTGGAGCTAGGGTCCCAGGAGGCTTTCCCAAGTCATTTCCTGGAGCTGGGGAAGCTCTGTGGGCCTGCCAACCACACCACCTCTGGAAGCGTGAGGGCTCCCCACCAGAGTTCCAATCTCCTTCATTTTCTCGGGCCCTTCCAAGCTCTAGTTTTAATATTCCAGCTTTGCCTGATGCACCAGATGTTTTAAAGAGCTTCAGAGTTGACGTGAGCGGTGCCCTAGTGCTATGGAGAAGTTATTCTATTATTTCCAAATTCTTATTCTGAATGATTGGGTTTGACAGCCTCTTAGAGGATTTGTTGAGGTTTCATGTTCATTCCCCTCCCATCATTGATGGTATTTTTGCCTTTGCTAAGAAGCTTTCTGAAGGAAAGGAAATGGCTAGTCATGTAATTTTTTTTTTTTTTATCTTTGGCTCATTTTAACTTGGTTCTTGTTAAATATCCACCTTTAAATATTGTGATTTAAGAACCATAATTATTTATATAGCATATGTTAACCAAATCATAGCATGAGTGTTTGATGAGATTTAATCTGCCCTGTACATCATAACATGAAACTCAGCATTAGTTATGGCTTCCATGTTGCAGTCCACCTCTCAAACCTGCTGGTCTGACAGGGCACAGTCTTGGAGGGAGCATGGAAGGAGAGGAGAGAAAGAATTCTCCATCGATGTGCATGAACATTCATATGATGGGAGAAAAAGTCCAATAAGCATTTTTCTATACTCCCTACGCTGTAATAGGCTGAATTTTCTCTTGCCCCTTTATTTGCCTGTTGGGCGCAGGAGAAAATAACTATTCTACAGACAACTCACAATAGAGTAGCCAACAACTACAGTTACACAGAATGCTTTCACACAAATTTTCCCAGAACCCATAGCTTGAATAAAAAGCTCTTTTTTTTTTCTTTGCTCCACTGTGATGAGAACAGTTTGTTTGACTCATACCAAACCAAATCAAGCATTTCTGTGGGCACAAAGAGGAATGTGGAGCGAGGGGAAGATTTTCTTCCTTAAAAAGAATATGTGCATGAAAAACAAAATTGCCTCAAACTTCACAACATCCTTCCCATTAAACATCGGAGGCAGATTCGGGTCAGTCCAATTTCCTTTGCAGATATTTGACTTTAAAAATCACATATTCAGCTTTTACGAATGGATTTGTGTGAAATGATATATAAAAAAAAAATCCCATGGTCTACAAGTCATGATGAGTTTCAACTTCTGTTTAACCTCTGCCTCTTCCTCTTTAAGAGATGCAAATTGCCTGCAGGCAATGGTGGGATTGTCTTGTCTGAGTTTCTCCAAATCAGCCCCTTCCAGACATTTACATTAGAAACTCAGAGTGACTGAGATAAATGTCTCTTCAAAAGGCTGACCGCCCCCTGTGTAGGAAATTAAAAGTCATTGGGAGAAGTTTTTTAAAAGCAATGACAGATAAGTACACAGTTCTTGATTTCTCAGCCCAACCCTACCAGCACATTTTGATATGACAAATTCTGATAACTACATGGCTGACTTTAAGAGGGACAGCAAGACTTTTTCTAAGTGATCCGAGTGTCACGCTCTTTCAGTTTTCCAAGATCGCAGGTCGGGGACTGTACTTGTTCAAAGAATGCCATGTGTTTGCTTTTCTCTTCAAGAATGTAACATTACAAATGTATTTTAGATGTGATTTGATGTGAAGATCCGTAATTCTCTGCATGTGTTTGAGAACTACGGATTCTGGCAGTAGAGTCAGAGGGAGCCTCTGTTTCCTTGTCCTTAAAACAAAGACATTTTGCCTACCTTCTCACAAGCCTGCTGTGAGTACTAAAATTGTGAAAAATTAGATAACTAAGGCATAGACTGAGTTCTTGATGGTTGTCTGGGTTCCACTGTCCCCCTCAACCTTGTGACAACCCTTGTGAGGGAAAGGGGGCAGGTCACCGCTTAGCAAGGAGAAATGCTTTGCCCAGCATCACAGAGTTCACATGTACAAGAACCAAGACAGAAGCTCAATACTTTTAACTTTAGTCTCCGTGCTCTTTCAACAAGGTGCCATGAAATTCCTTGATAAACGGTCAAGGGCCTTACAAATGGGAGGTGTTACACTATCAGGCTCTTAAATTTCATTTCTGACCTCCTGAGGCCAAAGCAAAGGCAGTGGAAATACTGGAAAGTGAGACTTTTGGACGTTTCATAGAACAGTTCAAGAAAGGGGCCAAGCAATACAAGAGCAAGCCACCCAATATCCAAAGGAGAAAACTCAGTCATGAGAGAAAGACTGGTCATTAGTTGAGAAAAGAAGTAGGGTCGACAGCCAGAAAAACAAGATCTCAAGAAGGAAAGGTGGCTGAAGATCTCTCACTTCCCCCGAATGTAACCAGGCACAAATTCCGCCTTGCTTAGTGTGGGAATTGAGGCCCAGTAATTCACTAGGGGAACTTGCTTGCAACGCTCCTTTTTTTGGTTAAATTATGTCTTTTCCCCACTTCCCTACCCTTGTTTCCTTTATCTCCCAAATAAAATATTTGTATTTGAATCCTTGTTTTAGAGTCGGCCTCTTTCAGAACCCAAACAAGACACAACTTCCTGAGAAAGATCATCGTCATCTTGGGTGAGAGCGGCAGGCTGTAGGACCAAGACCAAGTACCAAGGAAGCTAAGGAAAGGACCAGAAATATAAAAAGTGTTTATAAAGACCCATGACATCTCACTGTAGCTAAGAAATTCCCTGGAAACAGTAGGTCAGAGCCTGCTGATTGACAGCAGACGGGGCCTAGAAGACATTAATAACAGAAGGCAGGATTCATGGTCTAGACAGTCAGGGTCCACTGGCTGGGTAAGATAAGGGGGAAGTTCCTTCAGACAGTAAGGAACTGGAGCTCAGACACGGATGGGATGTGGTACGCAGGGACTCTTTATACCTTCTTAATAGAAAGAGTCTAGCTACCGAGGACAGGTGGCTTGAGGTCTACAGGAAGCTGTTGTTGGCCACAGTGGCCGATGCCAGAAATACTGGGGAAGAAGGAAATCCGGTGCTTGTTAGATCCAAACACAACCTTGGGCAGGATTTGATCCCAACTCTCATTCTGCAGATGAGGAATCGAGAAACAGAGAGGATGAATGTCATATTCCAGGCCAGCGAAATTCAACCTTTTTCATCTCATGGCACTTATAAACTAATTACTAAAATTCCACGGCACACCAAAAAATATACAGTTTTGCCAATCTGACAAAAAAATAGGTATAATTTGGACTCACTCACACTAGACAGCTATTGCTGTGTTGGCTGTTGTTATTGTTTTGATTCAACATTCGAAGGGAAAAGAGGACAGTGTTCCTGACTAAAATAGTCAGGTATTGCGTATTTTAAAAATTCTTGCACACACCAACTTAAAGTCGCTGCTCCAGATCAATCACACAACACTTAAAGAACCAGAACTAGAATCATCCACCAGTACTTTTCCACTGCTCCATGCTTTATTGGCAAATGATCAAGTCAGAAGTTTGATTCTCAGATTTGACAGACTTCTTTTTGAAAAGAGTACCTAGTTCTCTGGAAGTGAAAAATTAAGAAGTGTCTCAATTTCCTCCTGAGTGCTGACACCCCCACAGAAGGGCAGACTGCATGGTCTACAGTCTATCTATTTTACAAAGTGTGTATAATAACCCTCAGTCACCTAATAGGAATGCTGCTGTGAGTTTTAATTACTAGTCATTAAGGGCACACATGTGGTCTGTTAAATGAAATGCTCTAAATGAATTTTATGATAGCTTTACCAGGTTATAAAGAAACGGCAAACTCTCAAGAACCCAACTATTTTGGTCAATGCTGATGCTGTCTCATTATTATTAACATTATACCACCTATCATACCACATTATATGAAGTGATATTATATTTAGCATGAAATACATGTCATAGCAATATTAACATGTAAGATAAATAAATAATTATGCCGTATGATATTGCTGGCTTCTCTTTAAAGCCAAGTTTTAAAATACTGTTGAAGGGGAAAAGCATATCTTTCTGATGAGCTCTGAGGCTGATGTCAAGCAAAAAGGCTGCACAGAAGTAGCTTCTTGGAGACAATTATCTCCAGAGGTAAAGATATAATAGTCTTATCGGTTTCCTTCCTTCTCACAAATGGCAGCAAATATTTAGGGAAACATTCTAGCTCTGGGGTACTTTACTCTGATTAGTCCAAAGTCCCAGTTGTATGCTCTTTTAAAATGTCACACAAAGGCTAGCTCGAGAGAAACACTGATGGTCTCAGCTAGCCCAGGGCGACTACCTGGGGAAGGATTTGCGTATACACGCGTGCACAGGCACACACAAACCATACACAGACTGATGTAATTCTTTGGGAAATTTAGTATTCTCTTTAATAATATTTTATGTGCTCCTCTCTCTAGAGGAATACCTAGCCATACATAGAATAAGCACGGAAAAATTGGATTCCCAGAAACACAAGACTGATTTATTTTAAAACATTGAATATTGCAAATGGAAGGGACTATGGAGCTCATTTAGTTCAATGCTCTATGACTAAGGAGACTCGGTCCAGAAGGAAAGGATTTGCCAAAGGTCACCCAACTCATCAGTGGGAAGCCAGGTCTTCTGAAACCTAGTTCAGGGTTCTTTCCCCAAGACCAGCAGGAGGGCTCCCATGTCCTCAGAGAAGACAGCATGCTCTGGCTCCCCAGTGACCACTTCCTTGGCTCATAGACCTCTCCCAGACTAAACAAAACAAAATGTTACTCACACAAAAGTCCTCTTGGGGAGAAGTGTGTGTTTTGCAAACAGGTGCGAGTTCCGCTTTTCCTGTTGATACTACTCCTTGGTGACCATCAAGATCAAAAAGAAACTTTGCCATATGGAATGCTGAAACATTTGTAAAACTGTCCTGATGAAATGCAAATGACAGCATTTTGCAAACTGTCCTTAACCTTCATCATGAGCTCCACTGAGTAGTATCCGAATGTCACGTTGTCAACCAAGGGAAGGAGGACTCTGAGTCCATGCCAAATGGAAGCTCATTGATTTTATGTCCTCATCCTCTGAGCATTTTCTAGGTGCAGACAGACAAATCAAAAACCACTGAGAGCTGGTAAGGGCTACTCAGCAAAATAATGTGATGGTTAAACATCTTTCTTTCCACGAGTGTGTCTGACAGGGTGACCTTCAACACATAGACAGAGGAGGCAGCTCCCAGAAAAGCAGGATTTCGGGGCCCTGGGAAGACCCTTCCTGTACTCCTATACCTTGGCTTACTTATAAAAAAAACCCTAGTCATAGGTCCTTCATGCTAGTTTTAGATCCCTATTAATATGCAAGTATCCTGGTAAGAATAACCTTTATCAGTCATTTTCTTCCATAAGCTAAATAAAACCTTGGAGCATCATGAGTTTTATCAAAAAGGAAAGGGAAGATAAAAGAGAACACATACCAGAGGTCCCCCCAGGTGCTTCCCGCAGAGAAGGGAATGGGAACACCACTCAGAAAGGGATGATGAACCAGACGCAGGGTTGAGATTGACCAATGAAAGCTTAGGAGTCTTCAGACTGTGCCATCACCTCATTCTTGGTGTTCTCCAAGCTTAATTCATGTACTCTTCCATCTTTTGAGGTCAATAGTACTATAACCCTCTCTAGTGGAGATGAGGCTATAGAGACAGAGAGACTAAGCAACTTGCCCAGGGTTGCACAGCTGATAAATAGCCAAGTTCAAACATGGGCAGTCTGGCTCCAGAACCACTACAATGACCATCAGTCTATGTTACAAATTTGTCCTTGTAATGACCTAGTTGACTCATCTCGTTCTTCTCACCCCTGCAATGGCCCCGGAAAGTCTCCTTTCTCCCCTCTCTGGCTGACCGGATGAGTCTGGTACCTAAGGCCCCAGAACTGCCCTGTCTTGATGATCCCTACAGCACACTGTCCACCCCCCACCCATAGCTCCTTTGGGAGCCTTTATAAAAGAAGCACTTTATGAGGTCTTAGTAGCCCCTTTGCAAGTGAATTTCTCAACCCAGAGCTGATAGGAGGGGAAGCAGAGGCAGGGTACTGGGCAGAAATGGAAGGCTAAATATATGTAATAGATGCTGAGGAAGGCAGGACCATTCTGCTGCTGTGGACTCAGTCTCAGAATCATCACAAAGCCTTTGTCTCTGCGGATGAGTAAGCACTACCCTGGTTCTGAGGCTGCAGGAGGGGAAGGAGGCGATGGCCTTTGGGTGAGAAGCACATTAATAATAGAATCTCCAGGATGGGCGGCACCACTCTGACAAAGTGCTCCATACACAAGTAGAAGACTGGGACTTCCGGGCCATCCTAGGGAGCACTTTCCACAAATATCACACATAAATCATTAAAGAGCTAATGTTTAAAGCTGGGTAAGACAAGATCCCGGATGAATTTGCTGCTTCCCTCTCTCTCCCCGTGTGCCTCTGCCCTTCTGGCATCGCCATGGATATTCGCAGGCGGTGTGAGGCCTTTGAAACGATGTCATCCTGCCACCTCATTTAAAGTCCTTTACACACTCGTGCTCCTTTGTCACTGTTTTGAAGAGGGTCAAAAAAGAGCATAGTGTCTTGGAAAACTTTTTCCTTAAATTACCTACTTTAACAAGAAGATGAAAACCAAAATTACCACGAACTTAAGAAGAAAAGCTACCACTCTCGCCTGCATAGAGTTTATTCATAGCCCAGTTGGAGCCTCACCGAAGGAGAGAAAAGTCTGGCACAACGCAGAGCAGAACTGATTGATCGTCGTCACACAAATCGCTTGTTTTTCATGATGGCGATATTTGTTAGGCCTCTCGAATATAGCCTCACACACACAGAAACTCTGCAATATTTCAAATTAAAGAGCCCTTTCAATTTGTCAAAGAATCTTAGGTTTGAAATTAGTGATAACCCCTCGCAGCCCCAGCCAGGGCTGAGACGTGCGCTTAGTTAACAAAATTACAAGTACGAGACTGGCTTCACGTTTAGTAGTCCAGTGAGTTAGGGATGGCCGATGGCTGCCATGGCTAGGCCACGTCACGATTCCACGGTGAACCACTTAAACCCAGCACGCTGTACACGTGTTTATACAATTAATTGGTTATTCAATGTTTAAAGTAAGAAGGCCGAAGATGTATAAATAATGCCACGCCTGCTGAATTACTTTGTGTAACAGAGGCTTTCCTGCATGAAATACTATGCACAACAAAGTCACGTTTCATTAGTGCCAATGGAGCAAGAAAATATACAATATTAGCGAGGCCAAAACAGTGTGTCAGATTTGATTTACTAAAACAAACAGAGGGAAATGTCTGGTCATCTTACCTCCGATGTGATTGAGAAACAGGATCCACCCAAAGCCCGCAGTGATGAGATGATAAGGGAAACAGGGTCATGTCATGAAATTTCTTGGAGGCGCCCCTTTGCCAAGTACATAAAAACACGAAAAGAACAGCAACACCCAACAGCATGGGAAGAGGGGGAAGGCAAGATGGCAGAGATTTTTATTTAAAAAAAAAAAAAACAACACAAAACGCCACAATGTCACGGGTAAACAAGCTGTGGACTGTCAAAGCAAAATCTGACGCCGCTGAGCCCCGCGCTTGGCAGGCACAGCGGCCAGCGCGCTGCTGGGTGGGGGCCGCCGTGGGTTAGGTTAGACCGTGGAAGAGCGATCTCAGGATCTCACGGTGGGTCACGGAGCGGTCAGCTGACCATCTCTACTGTTGTTCCAAATGGCCTGCCCCGGCCACTAGGGGAAGATGGGAATGATTTCTTTGAGGAATTGGGTTATTTATAAAATAAATATAAAGTCTAATATCTATTATGCACAGATGATAGTGCCGGAGAGCTCCGGCGGCTGTCTATTTGCTGAACATCAGCCTCCTGCGCGTATAAATTGCCCCGTACTGGGGAGGAACACAATACAGTTCACCCGAGACTGGGCTGCAAGATATAGCAGCTTGTCTGTGGGCAAGTAATGACTTGCGTTTTCAGCTGCTTCTTGGTAAGAGCTTTCGTAATTGGAATCAGTTATTCAAAACATCGCTAAATGTGATTTAAATGGCAAGGATTTAATAACAGAGAAAGAAGCCATTAAAGGGGTTCAAGCAGGGGAGAAGGGAATTCCGTTTTTTAGAGCAGAGGGAGAAAAATAAAGCAATTACTTGATGTAAAGGCCAGAAACAGGACTCCCGCTGTCAGGGAGAAATCAAATCTGTCAGCAATTAGTGGGATCTTAGGAGGTAAAGAACTCTCCAGTGTCGAGCAGTGAATAAGGGGTTAGCAATTATATGAACTGATAAAAGTGTTCTGGTTTCCAAACAGCAGGTTAACAAGCCTTACTTTTTTCATAACTTGATGCAGATGTGATGAATCACACTTCATGGTATTTTCAGTGGTCCGCCGGCAAAGTTCCTTAATCAGCGCATTGTGGGGCCTCTTTCCATCTCAAACGGTGTTCCTGCTACCTAGCTCTAAATGATGTGCCGGACAGCATTTTGATAGCAAGGTCCTTCTTTAATTAAAAAAAGGGGGAATCATAATTCCATTATTATTCTCGAGTTAAAGACATCAAATGAGAAATCCACAGCCTGGTGTCCGGTCTTCCCATGGGGTTGATAGTTACTGGGATTTTCAGCATGAAAAGAGTATTACATGAGATAAAACAAGGAGACTTCATTAAATACGTAAGTTGACTTTAACACGATTTGCTTGCTCATTATTTTTTTAGTTTTAGGAATTAAGAAGTCCACTACATGGATTTATTATACAAATGTGGCCCACAAATGACTCCTTTCCTATCTGAGTTCTTTAAAAATCATTCAGTATTGCTGTATGCGGGTTGGGAAACTCAATATGATGCATGGCCATATCAGAAAGAAAAATCAATTATTCTGTCACAAAAATCAGTTACACCCCTTTCAATGCAAAGAGCTACTTTCTCTGGGGAGAGACCACTTCAGATGTCAATAAAGATGAGTATTTGAAGCCAGGTCATTTGAAAAGCCTCCTTTAGAACCCTCTTGGACTAGCTATAATGGTGACCTGCATTTCCACTGACCTGTACTGTTGTAAAGACATAAGCAATTATATGTGAGCAACAGCGCCGCAAAGAGAAATCTATCATCCGGCATATGCTACTGATTTGTCAATTCACAGAGATAGCGAAACAAGGACTTGTTTTTCTTCTTTTTTTTCCCCCTCTAACAAATTCGGTCTTAATATATGTGGGCATCGAGGAGCTCCCTGCTTCCACGTGAAACACTGTAGAAGCTCATCGTGAAATAATTTAACAATAACCAATCACTGTATCTCCAAGGGTTTTCTGTTTTGAGCAAAACTCCTGGGACCAGAAGAAATGGTACCCCTCCTTTCTGTTGTCACGGGTCTGCAGGGCTCCTGTTGCTGAAATAACCAAACGCTCTCAAAGGCCAATGATCGGGAAACATTTGTGAAACCCAACATGGTGCAGAAATGTGTGTTCTCCAGAGCATGGCTTTAAGGGCAGCTCTCAGTCTGGTTCTAAAGTCAACGTAAGTTTTGTTATTTTCCTCTTTTGCAACACAGCAATCAGTTTTATATCATCATCATGTATGTTATATAGCAGTGTGTGTATTACTATATATCAGTGCTTCGTTTTCTTAAATATTCTGCGACTTTATGCACATTTACATACAGCACCTAGCAGACTTTGTTGGATGGGTTTGAAGGGTAAGTGTGGCATGAAGTTGGGTGCCAGGGGCCTCCCTCCAGAGCAGCTAGAGTTCTCTGCAGAGCACCAGAGCCCTCTCTTCGCACCGCTGTCAGACGCACATAGCACGGAGCTCAGAAAGAACTCTTACCTCAAATGCGCCTGAATGCGCCAGACACTGCACTGAGTGTCCTCATTTGTGCTGTGTATGCCTTTGTGTTTATGTCTTCATTGCTAATAAGCTATGATGATTTGTAATAGACAAACAAGTGACACTCTATCTCTGACTTATTAGTACGTACATACACATACACATTTCCATAGATTTATTTTTAATATAGAGGATTGCAACTTTTGGACTTAGTTAATTCCTGGGTGGTTTGGTTTGGTTTGGTTTGGTTTTTTACAATCTCCCATTGTCTAATAACTATAAAAATCACTTAACTCCAGAAGACAATGAAAGCAACTGAGTTAAGGAAGTGGTAAAGATGGAAAATACCAGATTTAAAAAATTATCCAGCACAGAGAAATATTCCTGTGGAAGAGTTTGCATTGTACGACTGTGGCTTTTCTACGATGATTATACTGAAATTCTTATCATTCAATCAAACCCTCCCTTTGGGGGCCCCGTTGACCGGGTGCTGGGCTCGGGTCTCACCACAGTGAGGAGGGACTCACATCCACCTGGGTTTCATGAGTGGCTGGCTGGACTCTGTCACTGATGGACTGTGCTTCCTTTGACGAAAAGGTCCTCAGTTTTGTCATCTGGAGGCAGTAATAATGTAGAAAAGGCAGAATGTCCTTTCCTACATTCCCTGGAAATTATCAAGTCATAATATAGCTTTGCCTAAGAAAAGCAATTGGATCAGATGACCCTTAAAGGTAGGGAAAACAAGCCTGGTAATTCCTCCAAGGCTTTACTTAGTTAAGGTTTAGCATCATCTCTGGTTTCTCATTCAAAACACTTGCAAAGGGACAGGAGCTAGTAGAATGTAGCTGTAGGACAAAAATATTTTTTACTTTTCTTATATTTTTATTTTATTTTCTAATTCTCCCCTGAGGACATTTTTTCACTGCTTTTTAGAAAGAGAGAGGAAAGGAAAGAGAGAGAGAGAAGTATCAACGCACAAAAGAAACATTGACTGGCTACCTTCTCATACGTGTTCCAATTGAGGATCAAACCTGCGGCATGGGTATGTGCCCTGACCAGGAATCGAACCCATAGCCCTTCAGTCTATGGGTTAACTGAGCCACACCAGCCAGGGCACAAACACTTTTTAAAAACATGCTTCACATGGCATCACTGAGAAGGCTGAGGGCATTGAAATGAGGCCTACAAAGGATTCAATATTGTCTAGAGTAGTGTGTAGAAAACCCAAATAGCTATTTATTCCACAGGATTCAAGTCAAGTGCAGAGTTGCTGTGATGACATCTCTGTGAGAGTCATGAAAGGCTCTGCACTGGCCATAGAGAACCACATGCCAAAGAAGCTTCTGATTCCAGCTCCTGTCCTTTGAACGCTGCCTGGGAACCGAGCAGTTGCCTAAACTGCCTCACTGTATTCTGGCTTGAAATGCAGCTTCCAGAGTATGGGGCAGAGCAACCTCTGCCAGAGCAGTGGCCACCACACAGATGACAATGACACACTACAGCTAAGGGCCTCGGGTCCAGGATCAGGCACCAGAGCCGTGACAGTGATTATGCAGTGTGGCTGTCAGGAAATTCCAGACTGCCCCAATGGGAGACTGCATGAATGTTGTCACTCTCTGCTTTCACCCAACTGGGTACCATTTGGAGGACAGTCCTACTTCCATGAAGCGGCCTTGCTGCGTGTCAAGCAGGACCCGAGACGGCTGCCAAATTATAAATCTGAGTGTGTCCATGGGATGCACAACCCAGAGAGGAGTATTTAAAAACCAGAGAGGCCATGAACTTTCCCCTATTTTAGAAAGACGGGCTGTGTTCAGCAAAGGAGTTTTTATAGTATTCACAGATCTGATGGGAAAAGTAGCTTCCTGCGGAACAAATTCTAACTGCAGTGTTAAATGGTCATATGTAATTTTGATGTTTTTGTTCATTTTCACCTGAAACAAATTCTTAGCTTGTCTTCTTTCCTTTAGTTTGAATTCCTCTCAATGTGGTCTCTATTGAGTGCTTGTAACGGTAATATATGTTTGCACAGTCTAGTGGCCCTCACCAATATCTAAGAGATGATGACCAGAAAAATGAATCATCAGAGCTCCTTTTTCTCCCCGGTAATCAATGGTGGAAGCTCTGTAATAAATGAGAAAACTATTGCAAAGCATTATCATCACAAAACCTTGTTGATATAATATCAAGTAGTAGTCAAGTCTCTAACTTAAGAGTAAAGACTGTAGAGGCTGATCTGTTCACTCTCTCTGACTAGTTCTGTGGTCCAGGAAGAGATACAACATTTGAAAATGGGCTTCAAGAGTCCCTACTTTATGTGGCCACTTTGACCCTTCACTGGGGTTTTCTGGTAGACCAGAGATAACCTGTTGTTCCATAAAATGCTCGTATCCAGTGTGTGTCACCATTTCAGCTCTCCCCATGAGAGGACCCTCATCATACACACCTGGGCAGGCCAATATGCATGTTGCTCGGAACGATGCTCCTGGTGAAGGCACCAGTGAAATCAAACCCAGCAAAACAAAGCTCACGTGATGGGAGCTGGGCATGGTTTGCTCATCACCTTCCAAAAATGTTCAGAAACATATCACCTTGTGTTAGAGGACGTAAACATGGGAATGCTTTTTATCTTCCATTAACTAGTTTTTGGAACATTTCTATTTAGTAAGCCAGTCTTTCAAAGGGCATTTTCAAAAAGAGGGAAATGCAAACTGGAGGCATTGGTTAATCACACAGAAAATAAAGGAACTGTCAAAAACAATCTAATGGAAGGCCTATGGCCTTGTGGACTAGGCATTGACAGAGCCTCACCACACTGTCATCTGTGGAATTGGATCCTGGGTCCTTGTAGTTATTGTAACTCTTTATAAAGAGTACCAGTTCTAAGCTGCCTTAAGTGCGAACAAGGGCAATCCTGCCTTATTTGAATTCCAGTCTTTGGGTTGTAATAGTGCAAAGTGCCCAGGTTATTGCAGTTTGGAAAATGTGTTAAGTGTAAAAGTTGGGTGGTAGCAGGAGGGGATGACTACACTATTGACATGGTATTCTGTTCTCCCACGTGTGCAGAAAAAGTCAAAATTTGTTGTACTCTTGCAACTTTATGATAATACCATGTCTTTATGAAAAGTCAGCATTGACTTACAAATAATTCAAAATTATCTTGATTGTTTTTTCTTTCTCACATTTGTGACAAGAAATTGCCTCTTGCCTGGAAACACTTTTGGTCCAGGTATATGTTTGTGAAGGAGCTGAATGAAGTTCAGGATACGGTGGCGCTATGAAAACGGAACAAGGCTAATTGTTGTTTTCCACCCTTCAGCCTACAGTTATATTGCCCTTGGCTTGTTAGCATCGTATTTCAACCAGTTGACCCAATGCCACCATACAAAGTTTAGAGACTTTTAGAGTCAGTTATGTATTTTCCATTCCATATGAAATCTGCTAGAGCATAATGATCGGTGAAATAGAAATCAGGAGTCCCGGGTTCTAGCCTGGGTTCTATTACCATCCTATTGACCCAGTACAGTCAGTTCTCTATGCTACAGTGTCCTATTTGCAGAGTAAAGAAAATAAGATCTGCCATATCTACTTCACAGGTTTGTCATAATGAACCATAATTGAGATAATAGGCACTCTTAATATAAATAAATTAAAAGATGATGTTTTTCACATAAAATTAGTCAACACAATGATAATCTCATGTCTAATAGGAGACTATGCTCCTTCTTATGTGAAATTTAATGTAAAGTACCTTGTGTTCTTCCATTCAAAGACCTTCCCCAAAGTGACAGGAGCTTGATGAACATCCTTTCCTGATTTTTTTCCCCTACATTTAGACTATATCAAATTTTAACAATTATTCCACACAAAGTGCTTTGGGGTCCATTGCCCGGCACGGTTGGCTCATCTTCATCTGTGAAGTGTGGTCTTTGTGCCTATTTCTCATTGTTATTCTCAGCGCCGTAGTCACTTGAATGCTCGAGCAGGGGAAGCAACGGTCCCGGCGTCAAGTCAGTCTCAGCTCTTGAGATCTGAAAGGCAGCCACTTGGAGCTCATTACACATTTCTACTCAACACTCCTGCCTTAACATTGTATTGCACAAGAATTCTCAATTCATTTTGGCTGCGTTACAAGGCCTGTTTTCTGCCTGGATGCCCAGGTCTCTTTTTTTTTCTATTGTCTCTGGTTGGTGTCCAGGAATAAAGGATACTTAACATTTAAAAAGGCAGAATTGTTTGCAATGAAAATACTTCCCACTAACTGGCACTCTTGGAGAACTTTGAAAAGTCAAATAAGGACAGTCACTTCCTTTGGAAGCATATTCATTTTTATGCATCTTTTCTAAAGAAAAAAGTTATCTCTTGGTGTATGTTGCTCTTCATCATTTTTATTCGTAGTCCATAGGAACTTTACAAAACAGTGAAAATTTCTTAATGCAAAAGACTTTTTAGTAAATGAGAGCTTTAATGCTCAAATATAAAATATGCCCCCAAACAAAACCCTTTTGCTCAAGCTTCGGATGACCCAATTGGTCTTCACACTAGAATGTGAGTTACACTATGCTGAAATACAAATATTTCAAAATATGTCTTGGCATATTTTGTTGATAAAGGCAATCGACTAGGAATGAACTTCCATTCTGTCTATTGGGCACAGTAAGTAGCAGTGCTGTGAGGTTTAATATGCCTTGAAAGCCTTAGGTTTTCTGTTTTAAGTACAACATATCTGAAGAGTATTCTGTGTAACGATGCCATCATTTGGAGACATGTGTATGTTGGCCTCAGGGAAAGAAGCCATTAGAGATGCTGAACAGCAGCAGGAGGTTAGCAGGGTGGGGAGAAGGAGGTCTGCCGGCACTTTTGAGTGTGCGTGAATGCACACGCATGTGTGTTGTTTTCCACAGGGAGAAACTAATCTCTTGGCTTAGATCCACCTTAGTATTAGCCTCAGCGCTTTCTCTCCCTCCTTTACTCTAAATCATTCTTAAGTTTATTACTTCTTTTTTCTTTTGCTGGAGAAGACGAGTGGTGTCCCCTGCATGGAGGGAACTCTGCAGAGCTCAGTGGCTGTATAAATAGCACTTGCTGCTAAATCTCCAGTGCCCGGTATCTCCCAACACATCTTGGTCTTTAAACAATTTGTTCAGAAGAAGAAAGCTAAGGGTCACTGTGCACTTTGGTGTTATTCAAAATGTGTTTTATGGGTTGTGGGTTTTTCTCCAGGAAGTTTGGCCTGGCAGGTCCTTTAGAAAGAAACTGGACATTCTAGCACCTCCCCAGGGAGGCATGCCTCACTAACCACACTTGTGAGGCTACCACAGAACCTGTTGAGCCTGTGGGGGTGGGGCCGTACTAATAGCTTTTGCTATTAACTCCCCCCACCCCTTTTGGTAATTTCTTCTTTCTCAGTCGGTTTCAGGCTCAGCTGAACTGTTCCAATAGACTGGGGGAGATGTGACTCCATGGAGTTATAAAACACAAAAAGGCAAAATGCTGGGAAAATTGCAATGCTAAGGTTCAGCAACCCTGTGGTTTTGGAAAGTGGAATTCTTCTGGACAACGCAGAGTGCATGAAGGGCCAGTGGTCATCCTTGAAAAACCACCGTCCTCTTTAGGGTGGTAGTAGGAGCACCAAACTTCTATGGCACAGAGCAGGTGTTCAATGAAACTTTGTGGAATGAATCGATAGAGGAAAGAAATGATATTTCTTGTTATCAGAAACTTGCTCATCTGATGAGCTGACATCAATGCAGTGACAAGCAGGTCTTGCAACCACTTAAGGTAAAGAAAAGGGGAACGGAGGCCCCCTTTTCCTGCTGTTCAGTTCATGTACTTCAACAGCTTCTCCTGGGTTGACCAGATCACCACCAAAACAAAAAAAAAAAGAAAAGGCCAGTTGTATTAAATATCTGTTATATTGCTAGATACCTTGATGAAAACACTGAGCTGTATATTTTGTATGTTAAATGCAGAATCCTCTTACAAATATCCTCCATTGCTATTCCATGTTTACAAGTAATTTTGAGAGCAATGAATTCTTCCCCATTTGTAAGATCAGTGAGACCAATGAAACATCCAAGGATGCTTCTCAGACTTTGAACTTGGAACACTAGGAAGCCTTAATTATTTGTAAGCCAAATTACTACGTTTCCATTCTCACAGTATAGGATGCCCATGACAACCCCAACTAATCTTTAGCTTAAGGATTTTATTTACCTTTGTCATATGTGCGATGCAAAACACACTCGTTCTCTGCCTATTTATTTCATCAGTATTACCATGTAATCACACAATTGCCTCTTATAGCTGAGAGCTGCCGCAGACATAACGTAGAATAAACTGGTGATTTTTAAGCTTTAAAAATGGATCCTTTAATGCACTTGATTATATGTACACAGGTAAGAATCAGAACTGCTTTGCCAAAGTAGGGCAGAGCGGGGAAAGGAGAACCTGAAGTCCATCATATTAACATCCCCCCCTTCTGTCCCTACCCTGGGCAGTGTCTGAGGCAAATCCAAGGAAGCTATGGATCAGGAAATCAGTCTGAAATATCTCTACTTGAGCACAAGGAAAACCACCCCACATCCATCTACATAAAGGAAGAGTTTTCAATCCAATAAGTTTTCGAAGGCCTGGCTTCATTCACCTTTAAAATTACCATTCAACTCACAGAACAATACTATCTCCAGATAGCAGAAAGCTGGGTTCATTTTAGCTATTTAATACATTTTGTCGAATGAATAATTATTAAACGGTAACAATTCGATTCCTGGAAACACTTAACTACTTCTCATTGTCATTTCCTCCTACCCTCTCCTATGTTATCAAAAGCCATCATATATACCTTTACTGACACACTTGCCTTGAATTTGGCTCCACTTTTACCTGTTTCCCTTCTGGACTGGGAAGTCCCCAGGAGCAGAACTCCAAACTCACAGTGCACAGAACACACTGGGTGCACAGCAAGCTTCAGTAAGAGCTCATTGTTGAATGAAGAGAGAGAGGCACCTCAAAGCTTTAGTGCTAAGGCAGGTTTTCTCAGCCTCAGCATTATTCTGGGAGCTGAGTAATTGTGCCATAGGAGACTGTCCTGTGCATTGTAGGATGTTTTAACAACGTCTCTAGCTTCTACCTACTAAATGCCACGTAGCACCACAATCCCAAGTAATGACAACCAAAAACGTCTCTAGATATTGCCAAAGGTCTCCTGCTGGACAACATTGCTCCTCATTGACAACCACAGAGTTAAGAAAAACCCTGTTCTCTTTCCTCCGAGCTGCTGTTTTGGGTGGACTCTGTCTGAACTGGATCTATTCTAAAATGCAAAATGTTTTGACAAGTCAAAATAGGCAATGGTATTGCCCGAATCTGGAATTAATAATGAATACTGTCAACCATTAATTCATTCATCCTCCAATTTATTTTGCTTTATTTTGAGGGAATTTTAGTGAAGAACACAATGCTCACTAATTTGGGAAGATTATGTTCATTTCATCAAGGAACATAATGCCACTATTCTCTCAAGCCATCCATGGCCCGAGGCTGGCCAAATGCCACAGTTATAGGATAGAAGACAGAAACAGCAGCTTCATACATTCCGTCATCATTCAGAAGTTGGACTGGCAAATCAGCTGCTCTTCTATATTCTTCCCCCTTTGACGATTTAGTGGCATACTCTATGATCTTAAACAGATGCCCATTCAAGGCTATAAGATTTTATAACTCCTGTCTATTCTGTTCTAGGCATTACATGATAATTTTTTTTTCCACAACATGTTTTGTTTGAGAGCAATGGAATGCCACCGAGTAGCTGTTCTCACTAATGGAACTGGACTCTCCATTTCCAATGTAATCGAGAGTTTAAAGAAACATCTAAGAAAAATTTCCCATATCGCCCTCCCAGAAACACGTCAGCAAGATGCAGAAATACAAAGCACAGTTCTCTGGAATCAGCATCCTCAACTTCACAAGCTTCTCATCCTCAGACTTAAAGTATCCTCAGCTTCATATTGACCATTTCCCAATACCTAGGTCTTAACAATTTGTAGCCTGGCTTCTGAAAGCTTTGCTTTCATTAATGTCCACATAAAATGAATCACTACCCCCCAATACTGCAGACTCTTGTAAGTCAAACATTCCAGAGGTCCATCCATGCATTGAACAAATATTTATTGAGTATCTTATGTAACCACCTATGTGCCAGATTGCCACTCCAGATGCATACTCCTATTAAATTCCTGTCTCATCTCCGGTTGCAGTTCTTTCTCCTGCTTTATCTTAAGTATAGTCACTGTCTCTGCCTTTGTTCTCCAAAGCACCGCAAACTCAAGGCTGCTGTGCACTGTAGATTCTCAAGGAAGGTGGGTCATATTAGAAAGGATGACAAGCTTGTGCATGACAAGAAGCCACTTAAAATTTAATAGTGGTCATCACTTTTTCTTCAAAGACTCTGCCATCCCTGCCGCTAGGGATGCGTCACTGACCACCTGCCTCCTCAGTATCTGCTTGACAGGCTGCACGTTGCCAGGACCTGCTTCCTCTCTTCCCAGACCAGAGAAATGACCCCTCCAAATCTCCCTTCCTATCTGTGGCTGAGAAACACCTCCCAATTGTGCTGGTGGTTGTTTTGAACTTTATTGTCTAATGTAATTTGAGTCTTTTGTAATCACCCACAATTAACTATCAAAACAAGCCCATCCAAGTGGTTTTCTATGCAAAAGATTCCACACCCTTAACCAGGCAAAATATTAACAGAAGCTTTGTAATTTTATTTGCCTTTTAATTTGCTCCAGTTCATATTCTGAGGCAGAGTCCTTGACCAGTCCTGTCAGCCTTGGAGACAGAATGAGGGCAGTCAGCAATTTATTTTTTATTTATCCAGAGCAAAGGCCCTGGGGTATCTTTAAAAAAAAAACAATTTAGGGGGTGGGGGCCAAGATGGAGGCATAGGTAGACACACTGTGCCTCCTCGTACAACCAAAAGAAGGACAACAACAAATTTTAAAACAAAAAACAACCAGAACTGACAGAAAATCGAACTGTATGGAAGTCTGACAACCAAGGAACTAAAGGAGAAACTTTCATCCAGACCGGTAGGAGGGGCGAGAC
>VMDR010008749.1:0-35602 GCA_007922815.1 Macrotus californicus | reverse complement strand
GAAATCTTACATTTAAAATGAGTTTAAAGTGGAATGAAATGTGAGTATGTTATAACACTAAGTAGAAATTGTGCTAAATATATATACACACTGATTACAACTGCATTAAAACTTACGGGAAATGGAAGTGTCAGTGGTGGGTTTTTAGCTAATGTGATTTATTTTATAATGGAGATTTTTTAAAATTTTTTTATAGCTCTTTACACGCTGTCTGACACCCCTAGTCCCGGAAGATCTCAGAAAGAGGAGGAAAGGGGGAGAGGCTGACAGTCTGGATGAGTTCCTCAAAGAGTTTGAGAACCCAGAGGTTCCCAGAGAGGACCCGCAACAGCAGCATCAGCAGCGTGACGTTATCGGTCGGTCCTGTTGGAATAGTTCCCTGATGAAGTTTACATAAACATTTGGCTTAAAATTTACTTGCATATTACCAAAGTAAAAGAAACCAGGGAGAAGGGAGAGTATATAATTCAAGATTTTGGACAGGGAAATCATGCCTTACTCTTACTATATTGTGCAATTGCCTTGTTAGATGTGAAGCTTTCCATTTCATGACGGGCTGCCTGGTAGTCTGCTAAAGGGTTGTCCTGCACTGAACTGGAGGTGGGGCTTGTTCTCTTAAGGCCCTTTCCCACCTTTAAGTGTAATGTTGTAAATTGAGTAATCTTTGTGGAAGTAAAACTTTATTCGGCCTTCTTCGTTCGAGAAAGTACCTCTGTTTTAGTGTACTAGTGTTAAAAGTAAATGGTTCTAAAATGCTGTTTAAGACTGAATGACGTAAGTCTCTTCATATGGCTGACTACAGATGAGCCCATTTTGGAAGAGCCGAGCCGCCTCCAGGAGTCGGTGATGGAGACCAGCAGAACAAACCTGGATGAGTCAGCCATGCCCCCACCACCGCCTCAGGGAGTTAAGCGAAAAGCAGGACAGATTGACCCAGAGCCTGTGATCCCTGTAAGTAAGCACATCTCTCCATCACAGTGTTTGGGGATATTCAGAAAATCATTTTAAATCTCCAGAACTAGGAAATGTTAGGTAAGGAGGTTTTTTTTAAAGTATCTTGGTTTAGAAAATGCAGAGGAATGGGTCAGAGAGGAAGAATGGCAGCAGAGGATATGAGCACAGTGTGCCCCGAGTGAGAGAAGATGCTTTAGGGATTTTCAGTCTTTCTGACTCTTCTTGGATAGTCTTGCTTCAGAGTGGCGTAAAGTGGTGACGTCCTCGACCGTGAACTTAGTTGTGGTTTATTTTTCTTTCTTAAACGTTAGTCCACAGTGAATCTGAGATTCTAGATAAAATAAGAAAAGCAGTGTATCGAACCTGTTAAATTCTACATGTATTAAATAATTTTGTGAGTAAAATGAAACAAACTTTCTGCTAAATAAAGAGAATTTTTGCATTTAAAAATAAGCAAGTAGAGCCCTGGCCGGGTAGCTCAGTTGGAGGATCATCCCAAAACACCAAGGTTGCAGGTTCTGTCCCTGGTCAGGGCACCTAAAAGGGACACCCAATGAATGCATAGATAAGTGGAACAACAAATTGATGTTTCTTTCCCTCTCTTTAAAATCAATAAATAAAAAATTTTAAAAAGTAAGCTAGTAGATGCTTGTGCATTCTAGGCCAAGTGGGGCCGGATTGTCACTTACCTAGTTCCAGGTGTCTGACGACTTTATTTTGTTTAGTCTTTATGATGAGCAAGATTGAGCATTCTGTCTTATTGAGAAATAATTAACATAGCATTGTGCTTAAGGTGAAAAGCATAATGATTTGATATATGTATATATTGTGAAATGATATGTACAATAAATTAGCATTTATTACCTCACATAGTTAAAACATTTTTTGTGATGAGAACTTTTACTATCTGCTCTCAGCAACTTCAAGTACACGATCACAGTGTTAACTGTGATCGCCGTGCTGAGTATTAAATCCTCAGAACTTACCTTATAACGACAGTTATGTTCTGACCACTATCTCCCCACTTCCCAACCCCCAGTTACCACCACTGTCTTCAGTGTTGAGAGTCCACATACGAGCAGCATCACACGGTGCTTGTCTAGCTTTGCCTGGCAGTCTCACTTAGCGTAATGCCTCAGGGATCATCTCTGAGGTTGCAGATGGCGTGGCTTCCTCCTTCCCCGTGGCAGAGTGATGCTCCATTGCATATGTACGTCACTTCTTTATTCATTGACAGACATTTAGGTGGTTTCCATATCCTGGCTGTAGTGTATAACGATGCAGTGAACGGGGGGGGTGGTAGGGGTGCCTGTATTTTTTTGAGGTAGTAGATTTGTTTCCTTCAGATAGATACTCTTAAGTGGAATTGGTGGATCATACAGAAGTTCTGTTTATTTTTTTTGAGGAGTCTCCATATTGTTTCCCATTCTGGTTGTTCCAGTGTACATTCTACCAGTAGTGCACAAGGACTCCCTTTTCTTCACATTGTTGCCAACACTTATTTCTTGTCTCTTTGATCATATCCATTCTAACATTTGTGAAGGTGATAGCTCATTGTGGCTTTCATTTGCCTTTCTGTGATGACTAGTGATACTGAGCATCTTTTTATGTACCTGTTTTGCCATCTATATATTTTTGGGAAAAGGTCCTCTGCCCATTTTTAATTAGGTTTATTTTTTACATGAGTTATGAAAGTTCTTTATCTGATAAGGGGTTAATATTTTAAAATATGTATATATGCATTGCAAATATTTTCTTCATTCTGTAGGCTGCCTTTTCATTTTATCAATGGTATTCTGTGCAGAAGCTTTTTAGTGATATAGTCCCACTTTTGATATCAGATCCAAAAAATCATTGCCACCATCAGTGTCAAGGAGCTTCCCATTTATAATTCCTTCTAAGAAGGGTTTCAGGTCTTACATTCAGAGTCTTCAGTGATTCCATTTTAGTGTTTGGTATAGGAGATTAGGGACCCAGTTTTTTGGCACCATTTATTGAAGAGACTGTCCTTTCCCCACTGTATATTCTTGGCTTCTTTGTTGTAAATTAATGTACTGTCTATGTGTGGGTTTATTCCTCTTAGGCTCTCTGTTCTGTTCTAGGTTCTGGTTTAATGTTTAGCAAACATTCCTGCCTATCTCCAGTACTAGGCAGTTTTAGACTATCTTAGTAAGTAATCAGAGTATACTTTTCAGATTGCTGTAAAGTAATATCTGGTTATTTCATTAAAACTACCAACCATTAAGTACACTGAGGGTAAAAAGGCTAAGATAAGAATAAAGGAAGTTAAGTCTAGTTTAGGACTTCCCAAGCCTAAGTCTATGGAATAAATGAATCTGAGCAAAAGGAGGCTCTTTGGTAACAGTCCGAGGGCTGCTGTTACAGCCTCCATCAACAGGTATTGGCAGAATATTCTGTGCCCTCTGGTGGTAAGAAGTTGTTGAAAAAGCGCATATTCCTCTATGAGCTCAGGAATAAGAATGGGGATGGGTACCACTCTCATGGTAATTGTTCCTTGCCATTCGTTTAGTTTGTTAAAGATTGTTTTTTTTAATGCTATCAACTTAATATTTAAGCCTGAGAGGAAGGAAATTAAAGAGATGGACCCCAAAACAGTCTCTTCACCCCATTAGCTGCCGCAGGAGCTTCAGGGCTCTCGTTTAGAGCCCAAGCTCGGCTGTGGTGGCCTTGAGGCAGCAGTGGCGACTCTCATGCGGTAATGGGTGGCAAAGCTTTTCTGCCCTGCCCTGGAGTCAGCGGGTGGTTGTGTGTTCTTCTAAAATGCTACTACAGAAAGTTTGGGGGTATTTACTGTTTGTAGTTGTTCTTATTTGCAAAGTTCTCACAGAGACATTTAAGTATTTGACCCTAAAAAGGAAGTGTGGACACCCTTCTAGGGTAAGATAGTAGATTCGCTTCTTTTGTGAACTGCAGTACTTAATGTTACAGGTTTACAGTTATCTGTGTAGCAGTTTATTCTTGGATTATTATTGTTAATTATTGTATTGTCTTTCATACTGACAACTTTAAACGTACTTTTGCCTCACCCTGTGTAATCAGTCTTTTTATTATAAGGTCATAGGACCACAGTATTTGCATTTTGAAAACTAGCAACTATGTACTTGCATGTTTAAAAGAAACTACCCTTAAAATGTGCATCTTAAATTGCCTTATTTTTATTGCTTTAAGCCTCAGCAGGTAGAGCAGATGGAAATACCTCCTGTAGAGCTGCCCCCAGAAGAGCCTCCAAATATCTGTCAGTTAATTCCGGAGTTAGATCTTCTACCAGAAAAAGAGAAGGAGAAAGAGAAGGAGAAAGAAGATGAGGAGGAGGAAGAGGTAAAGTAACGTTCAGAATGAAGCGCCATTCCACCTTCAGCAAACCTTTCCCAGCTCTCTCCTCATATTGGAAGTCAGTTCATTGATGCTGAGCTTCAGAGTGATGAAAAAATGTTCAAGCGTGAGCAAAATTTAACCAAATGCTTAGTAATTTGTATCACTATGAACATCAAATTCCATGTTGTGCTGTAACTCAGTGGCTTCTGAAGGTCATGGGACTGCCCTTCGCTGACTTTTTTTCCTGGACTTCTAGATGGTTTGTAGCTGCTTTTATTATCTTATGGTCAGTAGTCAATTCTTACTGTTATCTGTGGCTTGGAAATCAGTTAATCAAACATTCTTCACGTGTGGGTTTTGTTTTTCATTAGACTGAAGTGGGATGTGACTTTCCTAAAATAGATTGAATGGAAGCTGGAATGACTTAACTTTTTTTTAAAGTGTAGAAGTGCTATTTAAAGACTTGAGGTTAATGTAAGACTTAGAATATATTCTCCTGCTGGATGTTGTCACATATTTTATTTAGACCTTTATTAAAGTATCTTCCAGGTAGCATTGAAGCTTTTTAAATTTCCTTCAAGACTAAAGGTTATGGATTGGATTAGACACATTTTCATTAGCATCTGTTTGTGTTTGTAATTTATTATGTTAGCCATAGATTTCATAGGCACTTAGTGCTTAGAATTCACTATGAGCACTACATTGTTTTAAAGTCAGAATGTAGCCTCAGAGCTACTCTAGCGCATGTGCTAGAGTATGTGCCATTTTCTCAGACTTAGTGTTGAATCAGTATTTAAAAGTCGTTGTGCTTCCTCTTATCTGTAAAGCTGTTGACTTCTGCTTCTTTGGAATGTGGTATATACATCTAGTATAGCCTGGGAGCTAGGCGGCTCAAGAAAAATTTGTATTATGAGTTATAGCTTGTTTCTTTTAAAACACATATAGACTAGTGTGAGTTACTCATCTTTGCTAGTTAGTGGGCTCTTCTTGGTACTGTTCCACGGTGAGATTAGGAATTGGCCAGAATATAAATCATCTACAGTATCATGCTCCAGAAAAATAACACATACATATGCAGTTGAGATAAACAGTGTGTTTAGTGGCACAGCTGATTTATATCCCAGCATACGTTCCTTCCTTATCTTAACAGGGGCCAAATAACCAACCAGCAGTAGTCCACGGACCATGCTGTGTAGACCACATCTTTCTAGACCAGTACAGAATCCCATATTCAGCCCAATGTTTGCTTGCAGGTACAGAGGACTTTCTTTTGTAATTTAAGAAAGACAGACTTCAAAGTTCGTACTAAATCTAAGTGATTTTTTCAACGGCATCAAGTATAATTTTTCTGTTAGTCAAAATGAAATGCTTTAAATTTAATTTAGAGCTTTCCAGGAGATACAGAAATGTTTCATTTTGCAGCAGAGTAGTTTTATCAGCTTACTTTTTAATGTGTGTGGGGTCATCTTCATTCAGGATGAAGATGCTTCGGGGGGTGATCAGGATCAAGAAGAAAGAAGATGGAACAAAAGGACTCAGCAGATGCTTCACGGTCTGCAGGTACGCCACCGCAGTCTTAGAGTCTACAGCGAGGGCTTGTGGGCTTATTCCTTCCAGATAGCCGTGTGCTGTACAACCAGAAAACCTGCCTTTGTGACACATTTTCCAGAACTCCATATCTTAAACTACTTTAATACATAAACTGTTAGACCAAGATAAGCCTGGACGGCATCCAGGCGAGTGCTTTCCCGTGGTTTGTCTCGCAAAGCAGAGTGTGGTGATGATGTATGGTGTTCTTTTGTGTATCTGCGTCTTATTTTCGGTTGAGCAAATTTATCTGTTTGAACCATTCAATTTGTCACATTGTTGTAGTGTCAGATGTCACTTACCTTGGGCCTTAAAGTATCAGATATAGATGAGATATCTTGAGCACATGACACATCAGGGAAGTTGCTCAGTTTCCTAAAATAGATTCAAAGGATAGTTGAATTAAGTAGAAATTTTAAGAACTATAAGTGCTAGATTTTACTATTGTATCAGTTTAGATATCCAAAGAAATGAGTCATTTTAATAACATTCCCCAGATTTATGATTTTAGACATACCATGATATACTCTTTGTTCACCTTCTTGATTAATCTGAGAATCACTCTTACTAGTCAAAGAAGTCTACTCCCACCCCCAGTAGGATGAATATAAAATATATTTTCCAGTATTCAAAACTGACATCTTGTTACACAAATTATTCATTTTATTCTTGCTTTTTTTTTTTTTTAATTTCAGCGAGCTCTTGCTAAAACTGGAGCTGAATCTATCAGTTTGCTTGAGTTATGTCGAAACACGAACAGAAAACAAGCTGCAGCGAAGTTCTACAGTTTCTTGGTTCTTAAAAAGCAGCAAGCTATTGAGCTGACGCAGGAGGAGCCGTACAGTGACATCATCGCAACGCCTGGACCGAGGTTCCACATCATTTGAGCAGCTTAGAAGCACTGAGCTAGTGTTCATCTCACTAGTGTGGACAAATTGCCCCCGTGTGTAGGGCACACAAAACCCTTTAAGAAAGTCCCGATTTTTGTCTGTACACAGTCTTCGCCTTTTTCTTCATTTTTTCCAGTATTTTAATTTTATCAGTTTCATCTTTAAGGGAAACTGCTTGTATGGATTGTGTTCTGATGGAGAAAACAAGCACCCCAAGGACTCAGAAGATTATTTTAACAGTTCAGAACAGATGTGTGCAATATTGGCGCATGCAATAATGTTGAGTAGCAGTCAACAGTCAGGATTTTTATCTTTGTTCCCCATTGGAAAGGAAAACGTGTCAGGAAAAATGCCTGACAGTTTAAGAATCATGGTGTGAGTCCTAGAAGGAAATTGTTTTTTCCCATCAGTAACACTGGCAATCTTCTTGGTAACCACTGTACTCAGGCCTGGTGCCCAAACAGAGATTGTCCTGGAGATCTGTTTTAAAGTGTATTCCATCATGACCAAGGGGGTGTGGGAAATCGTGTTATAACTCATCCCCTCAGCTACAGAATGATAGGACTTGGTTAGAAGTGTTCTATTTTATAAATCATTCCGTGAGTCTTTTTAATGAACCTTACTATCCTGAAATCTGTTGTTTTAGGGAGGCTCTAAAATGAGCAGGAATAGACTTTTTTAGAGTAGAATGAACTTAAACATTTATAACTTTCCAGGAGCTATAAATCAAAGTTTTAAAAGATGTTTGAATATATTTGAGTATTTGAATCATGGAACTAGAAATTGCTATGCCAACTAAAAGGACAGACTGATGGGAAATCATACACCTGGTTGACCTAACCTTTAAGCAGACAATGCTGTAAAAATAATGGCTTCTCTGATATTTATTATAAGTTTTATTACTGACCTCTTTTTCCAACGCTGCACACTCTGTGTTTGGAACTTTAATAGCTTTGCAACAGAAATCCTATAATTTAAGTGAAGAAAAACATCCAAATAAAGGCTTTATTATTAACAGACCAGATAGCACCAGAAATTATGTGACTATTATGATTATCAAAATGTCTTAACTTTTTAGAGCAAGGGTTACACTGAAAGTTCTAGCGTAAGTGTTGGCACTTTTGTGGGAAAAAAATCACTTTGGAAACTCAGACTTCAGTGTATATCCAGTAATTTAAAATTAAGTGAAATGTTTTAAATTTGTGAACGCGTAATTACTGTTTTGATGATTCATTTTCTTGAGAATGGTAATTGTATAAAATTGCTATTGCAGCTTTATTTTCAATATAATGTGCCTGTAAAACCATTTTTCTCCCTTTGTAAAAAGACATTGTAGATAATTGAATGTTTGATTATAGAAAAGTCATTAGTTCCTTGTTACACATTTTGTTAGTCTGGTTTTTGTTGCTTATTGGGTTTAATATTGTTCCTGAAGATAGTTGATGCTATGTTATGTATAACTTTTCTAATAAAAGTTGTGTTACAAGCTGTAAATTGTTGGAGTGTTAGTTACTCAGTTGGTGGTGCTGCCTTGGGAAACACAGGTGCATACAAATTATGCCACACCCGTGGGTGTGTATCCTGGGGCCCTAAACAAAGTTAACCGACAAGCATGTCTTGCAGACTTCCTGGGTCCATCCGAAAAGCCTGCTGAAAGCCAGGGCATCAGTAACTTGGAGCGTACCGCTTTGCATTCAGGCCTGTGGCTTGTCCCACCTCCAGCTACTTAAGACACATCAGGGCTTAGACCATGAATAGTTGAATGCTGTTTGTAATAGGAAAAACTGTTGACTACCAATTATTCTCACCCAAAGATGCTTTAGTTTAGGGCTCCCCACCTTGGCGGAGACTAGTAGTAAAGAATTACAACCTAATACAAGAATGTTGGGAAGTACCTGGGAGTAGTCCTGAAAGGATTTTTATCAGGTGATAAAAAGCTTTTCCTAAGATTTGAGAGAGGGCCAAGCATAGTACGTAAAGTGAAGTGGTTTTGTTCTAGATTTGGCAGAACTGTGAGTGTTTGACCCAGGACGTCGAAGCCTCGGCAGAGACTTGGAAAGCAGAGCCCTAGCTCCTCAGACGGAGCTACCATCAAAGGGGGCCAGAGGCCTGCCAGTAGCTTCTCATCTCAATTTGATTTTGGAGCCTAAAACCCAAACTTTATTCTCTATCTGGGCCTACTTCTAAGCCAAAATGAAAATCAGATCACACACACCTGTTTACAGAAGTTGTGAAGATCCTATGAGCTAATGAAAAGCAATTTTAAAAGCAGCTAACCTTTGTATAGGAATAACATTAATTTTTCTGACTCAGGTTCTTAACATTTCCAGCCCTAGAGCACGTCCTGTGAAGTGGACAGCTCCACTTGGACCCCATGGCACCTCAGTCCATCTACAGCTAATTCTACTTACTCTAACGCACAGGTGGCAAACAAGGCCCACGGGCTGAATACAGCCCTCCACCTTGTTTTATCTGGCCCAGCACCTTGTTTCTACCTGGTGGCAGCTCCGAGCTCTCGCTTAAGTGCTAAGGAGTAGTTACATTTATACAGTCCTAAAATTACATTCGGCCCTTTGAAGGCAACTGCGAGGCTGATGTGGCCCCGGTGAAAATGAGTTTGACACCCCTGCAGTGTGATGCCTCATCTTGGTGACTGGCTCCTTCACTTTCCACGTCTCTGGTATTTCACAACTCCCGGTTAGACCACCTTTCAAAGGTGTGGTAGCCACACGTGACTAGTGGCTTAACGTTAGCACTTCAAGGTCACACAATCAGTACTCCTAAACCTCGGCAAGGTGCTTAGAGTCCAAGAATGCAACAAACAAGCAAAGTTCTCTCTTCATAAAGCTTACCTTCTAGCATGGGACAATGGTAAACATAAGTCAGACATGTAATATGTTAGGAATGATAGGTGTGGTATGAACAGGCCGGTCAGAGTAAGCCTCATTCACAAGACAAAGTTCCCTGCAGACTTGAATGTTGGACAAGGATGTATAGAGTGTGTCTAAAACAAGAAATAGGGCAAAAACTGGGACCTACATGGGCCTGACATGTTCAAGAGAATGCAAGACCAAATGCTGAAAAGAACAGAGTGAGCAAGCGGGGAAGTGGCAGGGAGTAAGGTGGGAGACAGAACAGGCCAGACGCTGTGCTGCGGAGCCCAGCTGCACTACTGCAGTGCAACGGGTCAAAGAAGGTAAGAGAAAAAACATCTCGAGACAAAGGAAAATGGAAAAACAGACCAAAATTTATGGAACGAAGCAAAAGCAGTTCTGAGGAAGAAATTCAGTGATAAATGTTGACATCAAGAAGTAAGAAAAATCTCGAACAGCCTAATGGTGTACCTCAAGGAACTAGAAAAAGAACAAATGAAGCCCAAACTTAGTAGAAGGAAATAGAAATGAAAAAGACAATACCAAAGATCAATTACACTAACAGCTGACTCTCTAAAACAATAAATAAAATTGAAAGATCTTTAGCAAAACTCACCAAGAAAAAAGAGGACTTAAAACCATCAATGTAAGAGATGTATTAATGGAAAAAAA
This sequence comes from Macrotus californicus, assembly GCA_007922815.1. Taxonomy (NCBI): domain Eukaryota; kingdom Metazoa; phylum Chordata; class Mammalia; order Chiroptera; family Phyllostomidae; genus Macrotus; species Macrotus californicus. The sequence goes on along the minus strand of VMDR010008749.1, from coordinate 25,290 downwards.
AATCCCCCAAACGTCTGGCTGTGAAAACTAGCAGCGATTTCAGGTGAGTGAGATGGAGGTCAGCTGGTCCAGGAGTTCCTGTTAATGGCCCACACGGGGACTTAGGAACTCGGGCTCCGAGCTCCAGTGCTGGGGCAGCAGCTCAAAAAGCACCAGACACGGGAAGGCGCTGGATTGACTGGCTTCAGGGGCAGGGCTGGGAGGGGAGCAGGGGTCAGGGCAGCTCACTCTGGGGACAGGAGTGCTGGCAGATGCCATTGTTCCTTTGTTGAGCCCTCCTCCCACTCAACATGCGCAGGTGGGGGCCCAGTCAGAATGCTTTTCTTTGAAAAGATAAAATGGATAAATCTTCAACCAGAATTGTCAAGAAAAAAGGCGAGGACCCATATGAACAAATCCAGAAATAAAAAAGACACGATACCTGACACCACAACCTACATCAAAGTAAAAAGCTGTGCAGCAGAGAAAACCGTGAACAAAATGGAAAGGCATTCTACAGAGCAGGAGGAAATGCCTGCAAATCATGTATCTGATAACATCCAAAATGGATAAAGAACTCCTACGCCTCAAGAGCAAGTGAACAGTCTGATTTTAAAATGGACAATAGACATATTTCCAAAGAGGACATACAAATGGCCAAAAGGTACATGAAAAACTGTTCAACATCTTTAATCGTCAAGGAAATACAAATCAAAATCACAGTGAGATATCAGCTCACGCCTGTCAGGATGGTTATCATCAAAAAGGCAAGAGATAACAAGGATAATATGTGAGGACAGGTGGAAAAGTGGAACCCTTGTTCACTGCAGGTGGGAATGTAAATCACTGTGGTCAACAGTATGGGGTTTCCTCAAATATAAAAACAGAACTACCATATGGTTCACCCATCTCACTTCTGGGTATATAACCCAAAGGAAAGGAAAGCAGGTCTCGAGAAGAGCTGCCCTCTCATATTATTGCGGCACTGTTCACAATAGGCAAAATGTGGAAACATAGGTGCCCATCGGCAAATGAATGGATAAAGAAAATGAAACCTGAGGTTTCTGTTGAGGTGGTCGAGTAGGTAAACACTGCTCATTTTCTTCCACAACTGCATCGAAAATACAACGAAACTACAGAAAAACACCTTTGAGAAATGCCTAAAGTCTAGCTGAACAGAGCCCAGTGACTGAGACTGGTCGGGGGTGTAGAGACACAGAATGGGCTGCTCCCACAACCACATGTGGCAGTTAAAAATCAGAAGAAATATCTTGGATGTGAAGGTCCACCCAGGAAGCACGGGCCCCCAGCCCCACACCAGGTTCCCTCCCCACCCAGGAAGAGAAGTCCCCATAACTTCTGGCTGTGAAAACCGGGGGGATGGAGGCTGAAAGATGGAGCTTCTGGAGTCTCAGGCATTCCTCTTAAAGGGCCCGTGCACAGACTTACTGCATGGACTCACCTCCTCTGAGCTTCTGCACTGGGGAAGCAGCTCAAAAAGTGCTGGGAGGAAAGGGTTGTCTGGCTTTGGGGTGAGGGCCACAAGGGTGGCCATCTCACAGACAGAGTGCTGGCAGAAGCCATTGTTCTTTTGCTGAGCCCTCCTCCTACCCAGCCTGCGGGGTAGGTGCTGAGCATATGTCTGTGTCTCCATCACCTGGCTAACACTGTTCACCTGCCCTGGTGATTCCCTGAGACTCTGCCCCACCCATTTTGTGGGCCTGCCCAAGCCCCATGCCTTTTCCGTAGAAATGACCTGTCTTGCCCTGGCTGGTGTGGCTCAGTGGATTGAGCACTGGCCTGTGAACCAAAGGGTTGCTGGTGGGATTCCTAGTCTAGGGCACATGCCTGGGTTGCAGGCCAGGTTCCTGGTAAGTGGCGTTCAAGAGGCAACCACACATTGATGTTTCTCTCCCTCTCTTCCCCTCTGTCTAAAAAAATAAAATCTTAAAAAAAAAAGAATGACCTGTCTTGGCTCATGCTGTGGACACTCGTAAAACCTCTCAAAGGTTCACAAACCCCCGAACAAGCATCACCTGTCCTTGCCCTGTACCACTCGCTAAGCAGTCCCAAGCCCAGCGCTAACAGCAGCCAGCCTCAGTTTGCAGCTTAGCCTCTTCCAGGCACCTCCAAGTCCAGCACCAGCGGCAACCAACGTGAGCAGGTAACTGGGCAATTTTCAAAATAAAAGTCATTTATATGGACCACCTTTTTTCCTTCCTTATAGTCTAGCTTTCCTGCTGCTTCCTCTAAATAATCTTACCTTATTGTCAACTAGCAAGTTAACTAACATAAGAATGTTGAAAATGGTAGGAAGATGGAAGGTTCTTTTTATTTTTGAATTTTTAAAAGTGTGTTTATTGATTCGAGAGAGAGAATAAGGGGAGAGAGAGAGAGAAATATTAGTGAGAGAGAGAAACATCAGTTGCTTGCCTCCCATAGGCAAGTTCTGGGATCCTGACCGGGGATCAAACTTGCAGCCTAAGCATATGCCCTGACTGAGAATGGAATGCCCAACATTTTGGTGTAAGGGAGATACTCTAACCAAAAAAGCCACACCAGCCAGGGCAAGACGAAAGGTTCTTATATCAAGAACTTGCTTCCAGGATCATCTGCTCCTCATTCTGTGTTCTTCCTGCTTCTGTCCTGAGTGGAGATGCTGAGGCAGGTGATGGAAAGGCATGAAATGGCCAGGTGCACAGCAGCTGAAGGGAGGCAAGGACGCTGGTGGGCTGGATAAACGGGGTGGGGAGGGGCTGGGAGTGGGGGAGCAGTGCGTGTGAAAACCTCAGCAACTGCTGGTTCAGAATAAAGGGCATAGTGCTGTCACCTAGGGGATTTATCAAGAGAGACCAGGAATCCAGATTCTTCCATGAATAGACCAGATTTTTAAATGTGATATACGATTCAAAATTGTTTTCAACATCAGGCAGGCCGGATGTCTGCAGACAGATTCAGCGCGTTCCCCTCAGGTGTTTGGCTTCTGTTGAGCCAAGTGTGATGACTGTAAGGAAAGCAATTTTACATCACTGAAGCAAGACTTCCTGAACTTTTCCTCGGCCGCTGCTTCACACCCCTCAGCCTGGCTGCTTCCTCTCTAAAGAGCACCGTCTTTATTTCTCACGAGGCCTCTATTTGACTCGTCAGGCCCACAGGGAGAACTCTTACTTGAGTTTCATGCTTCAGGCCATGCCCTGCTAATAACACTTTCTGTGATAACTACTATATAAGCATCGCGCAAGCATATAACCTAATGGAAACCTCTGCTTAGAAGCAGGTCTAGAAAAATTTAAATCTCAAGCCAAAAGCGGCATCCCCTCAAATCTCCCAAAGCCAGAAAATGCAGTGATTCTCAGGTGTGATGAATACAGGAGTCCTGTGGGAGATGGTGAAGGTGCAGGCTTGAAATCCGGCCCAGCAGCCGGCATTTCTAACAAGCATTCCAGCGGTTCTGAGGCAGGCACGCCCCTGGTGACATTTTCAAATACCATATTTCAGCCTTATTCTCGGAGTTGTCACGTAGAGCCCTGAGCCAGCCTCGGGAGCCCACTGGCAGGAGGAAGAGCCCTCCATGATCAGCTCTAAGCCCAATCAGTTCTCTGTTGGCCGAGAGCTGTTCAGTGGGAAGTGCTCGTACGATTCAAGGATGGAATGAAGCTCTCCGGGATGACCAAGCTGACACCGTGATGTTCCAGAGGTATCTATCTGGCCATCTCGCCTCCCATGGTAATCATCCCGGCTGCTGGCAGTCTCCCGTGGGCTAGAGAACGGGGAAGAGAGCCAACAGGTGGATAATAATACCAACAGAAATAATCCAAACAGCCACAGACTCTCCTTATCAAGTAAGTTTGGCCTAGTGCCGAAGGAATGAGGGTGGGCGATGAGAAAGTTGGCTCGGTATCAGCCCTGCCCCTGTGGGTGGATGTCTTAATGTCTCTAAGTCTTGGTTCTCTCCTGCAAACACTCCTAAGGCTCCTGTAAGGACTAAATAACATAATGCAAGAAAAAGCACTTAGCATCGCATCTGGCCTGTGGTAGCCTCTCTATATTTATTAGTTGTTACTCAGACCACGAGTATTTGAGTGCTTTACCCCGAGCTAGGCATGATTCTGCTGCCAGGTGTACTGATGAGAACAAAACAGACAGGGCTCCTGCCCCCAGACAGCTACGTTTCTCGTAAGGTCAAGGGAATCGGGAGAGCTTCTCCAAAGAAATAACCCTTCTCCAGCGAAGTTATTCTGCCTATCTTTTTCCATTTCCCCAATATTGTATTCCACCTCTATTATGCAACTTATCACAATACGCTTTAATTTACCTGCTTACTTGTGCTGCTTTGACTACTTGAGTAGGAGCTTTGGAGGACCCATCTATAACCTCAGACTCCTCAACCCAATGAGTGACTGAGATAATCTTTTATTGTATTCAGCATCGCCAATGGTAAAGGGTGGAAATAAAATAACTCATGAAACTAGTGTAGATATTAGTCTTAAGAGCAGAATATGAAATCTTATGTTTTTTAAAGGCTTGTTACCTAGTCCTAAAAAACAAGGAGGGGAGAAAAACTAACAAGGAAGGGAGAATAATTCATCTGACATTAACTACCCACCCCTTTTGGGACCAGCACACAGGTCTCCTGCTAACCTGCTATGGAGAAGTCCCAAGGCTGGAGCCTGGAGCCTCTGGTGGGTTTGCTCTTGTAAAGTTGGTTCAGAGCCCACCTTGCAGAGGTGTTTGGATCAAAACAAAGAACCAAAAGCCTTAGATTTAGGTAATACTATATTGACTAGTTAGGAAGAGAGTCTCTTAGAGTTTAAATACAAGAGAATACTTGATTTGGGATTCCAACCCCCCACGATAATTCTTGGTATGAAACTGCTTTTGAGGAAATGAGAATGTCACCTTCTTTGTGCTGTTTGAAAGATAATAGCAGCGCATAAATCCAGTCCCAAAGGTGTTTAGATGAACTCGGCTGAGATGGCAGAGTCTGTGAACTGGCTTGGTTAGAGCAGTTGCCTATGAAATGTTAGACCCTACACTACCAAGCCCCTGATCGTGGTGAGCACTGGTGGGGGCAGGGTGGGGATCATGTATATGCACATACTCTTTGATCTGGAAAGCTCCACAAATGTACTAAGATGGTAACACAGCTTCCTTGGGAAGAAGAGATACCACATCAGATGGAGGTAATGTTAGGCCTTCATCTGAAAGTCGACTTCAGCAAGGCAAGAGGAGACCTCATAGTTAAGGTTGATGTCTTGGGGTAACTATTCCAAGTTTTATGAACTTAAAATTTAAAGGCATCTCAGCACTTCAGGCATTTCTCGATGAGCCTGTGGGACAAAAGAAACAACTTTCCCCACATTTCTTGAAACTCTGTCGCAGTCTTCATATAGAGGGAGATTTTCATCTCTACAAACATTTATTAGATGCCAGACACATGCTAGGTGCTAACGGCATATTAAAACAGGACCCTTGCTATTATACCTTCAAAGGTTTCAAGGAAGCAATGAGAGGCATTTGAACTATCTTGAGGAATGCTGGAATTTCCGCAGGTGGCATGCAGAGGGTAGGAGGAAAAGGTGTTCTGGGAAGAAAGAATAACACAGGCAAAGGCATGGAGGTGAGAAGGAGTAGGATTAACTTGGAAGCCTGGATATAAGGAAGCAAAGCCAAGATAGCGGGCAGAGGACAGCATTTCCTGTCAGGATAACAGTCTTGCTGGACTTGCTACAGGTTCTAGGCTTAAAGACCACTGAGCATTGCTCCTCCCTTCAATGCTGTCTTCTCTACATTCCTATTTACCCACAAATATGGCCTTTCAACAGCCTTTTCTTCTCCTCATTTTAATGAGAGCGTGTGGGATCGTTTTACCTCAACAAACCAGACAGAAGGTAGAAAACTGGAAAACCTTCTCAGACTAGTGCAAGTCTGCTTGTTGACCAGGGTAGTTTTTACAAGTCCTTCTGCTTCCAGCTGTTTACGTATAAGCCTTACTGCCAGGAAACCTGAGCTGCCCCATCGTGCTCCCCACGTCTCGTGCTCTGAGAGCCTAGATGTGCAGGAAGAACGCACGGCCTGGAAAGTCATTTAGGAGAAGACTGAGGTGGAGGCTTCCAATGTCCTCAGGTTTTCTCCCGGGTTGCTGACAGAGGCATTTACGGCCAACAGTAGTGGCTGAAGAGCAGCTGCCTCAATAATTAACTTTCCTGGAATCTTTTGTCGAAGGTCTTATCTTGATCCTGAGCCCAAGTTCTGGGCAGAATATCTTTGGAATGGTCCAAAGGTGACAAATAGTTAAGATCATAGGTATAGTCACTTATGTTCTTAGGGTAATCACGTATTAATAATAATTATAGCAACACAATTTATTGCCCACTTAATAATAACAATAATATATTTATCATGACTAGAATTTTCAGGAAACTTTCTATGAGCCAGACCCTACATTAAGCACATCACAGGCATTATTTCATTTAATCCTTCCAACATCTCTGTTAGATCAGTTCTATTATTATTATTAACCTCATTAACAGATGTGAAAACTGACTGTGGCTTAGACTATCATGGTCAATAAATGCCTTGTTTTTTCCCTCTACATTTCATGGCTCCACTGTGGTTGGATGAGGCCATGTGATTCATTCTGGCCAAGGGGCTCTGTGCAGAAATGAAGCACAGTTCTTCAGAACTGAGACAGCGAGAAGCCCATGTGGACTTCTTCCCCATCTGCTCTTCCCCCGAGCCCAAGTGGTTACGGAGGTAGGAGTGCCACCAAAGCTACTAGTTGGTGACCCTCCATCAGGCCAGTCCCTGAGCAGCTACAGGGAACACAAGCTTCTCATAAACCTGGGATAAGTATTAGCAGGAACAAGGATAAACCTTTGTGGTGCTGAGCCTCTGAGATTTCAGTGTTAGTTTATAACTGCTACCTAATCTAAGCTCCCCTGCTAATGTTACGAGGTCGTAAGAAGTTTAGTTACTTGTCCTAAGTAGTAGATCTAGTTAAGTGACTGGGTTGGAACCAGAACCAAAATTTCCTGATTCCCAAGCAAGTCTTTCTACTACACAAATTCAAGTCTGAGTGTGGTAAGGGCCACAGGTTCTCTTGCACTATTCACCCACCGTGTGCGTGGGAATGCCTCCAAAAACCTATCCACGGCAGACCCAGTCCATATGGGAGGTCTCTCTCTCTCTCTCTCTCTAATCCTCACTCGAGGACATTTTTTCCATTGCTTTTAGAGAAAGAAGAAGGAAGAGAGAGAGAGAGAGAAAAAACATCAATGTGAGAGAAACATCAGTCGGTTCCTCTCGTACGCACCTTGACTGACATGTACCCTGACCAGGAATTGAACCCACCACCCTTTAGTCACAGCCCTTCGGCCTTCCAACCAACTGAGCCCACACCAGCCAGGACAGGATGTCTCTTGATGGCAGCTAATAGGTTAGCTCTGACAGGGCAAGCACTTAGATGCAGATGTGAAGACTGGATTCCCAAGCAGATCCTGCATGTGACAAAGCTGAAATGTCATCACAACCAAAGCACAAGCAGAGGGACTGCTAAACAGCTTCGCAGGGTGACATGCATTTACCATAGTCTCAGGTCTGACTCTCAGGCTTACCCAGCAAACTCCAACCAGATGTGCCTGTCACATGGCCCAGCTAATTTTTTTGGCGTAAACAATTAGTGCATGCTCTGCTCACAGTTGACACAATGAATCACTCATTCGTCTTAAAATACATTATTCGCCTGGCTTCAGGGATGTCTTATTCTCACTCTCATGGGTGTTTGCTTTTCCTACCTCGCTGGAAGCTCATTCTCATAGCCCTTTGCTGATTCCTATTTACCCCCACTCCCCATTCTAAATACCCCAAGGTTCGGTCCTTGAACTCCTCTTTTCTATGGGCACGCTCCCCCCACCTCCAATAATTTCTTCCAGTCTCATAGCTCTAAATAGCATCCACATGTGGATGGCTCTCAACTTGATGTCTCCAGCTGTGACCTTAATCTTGATCTCTTCACTGCAAACTCTTGGCTGCTGGTTGGCTGTCTCCATGGAGACATCTATTAGCCTTCTCAGATTGAACATGTCCGGAGCTGACCTCCTGACCTTCACCCACAAACAAGCTCCCCTGGCAACTCCATCCCACCAGTTGCTTAGGACCACAACCTTGGAATCGTCCTTGACCTCTCAGTTTCTCTCACACCCTCTGCTTTATATGATCCAATGAATCCTGCTCTTCTGTCATCACCATGTAGCCAGAATTCAACTACTTTTTTAAAAAAGTTTTATTTATTTCTTTTTAGAGAGGAGAAAGAGAGGGAGAGAAATATTGATTGGTTGTCTCTCGTTTGCCCCCAGTCGAGGACTGAACCCCCAATCCAGGCATGTGTCCTAACTGGGAATCAAATGGTGACCTTTTGGTTTGCAGGATGATGCCCAACCCACTGGGCCATACCAGCCAGGGTAGAGTTCAACCACTTTTAACACGTTTGTTGCTACTCCCCATGTCTCCGTCTTCTCTTTCCTTGGATTCCCGCAACAGCCTGCCCGCTAGTTCCTCTTCTCTTTGATCCACTGCCCCCCAAACTCCTCCCAACACAGACGGCTTGAGCACAGTGCTTATGGTTGTAGTAGAACCTCTGTTAGATCGCTCCTCTACTCAAAACCTCCCGAGGGCTTCCTGTCTCACTCAGAGTAAGTGCCAGTTATTATAATGGCTTATACGGTCCCATGGAACTTCACCACCCACACCATCACCTTTCCGATCACATTTCCCACTTTCTCTCCCCTCCTCCCTCTACTCCTGCCACTCTGGCTTTCCCGTTAGGCCTGGAACAAGCCAGGCCCATCCCATCTCGGGAATATTATGTTGGCTACTTCCTTTGCCTAGGATAGTCTTCCCTTGGATGCCCATGTGGCCCACTCCCTCACCTTCTTCAAGTCTTTGCTTAAATGCAGCCTTCTCGAAGAGGCTTTGCCTGGTGACCCAACCAGAAATAGAAACACCCACAGCACTTCCTGCCTCTTTGCTTTTCTCCAATGCGCTTATCTATAATTACAGTACCATACTGCGTGTCTGTGTTATGAATGATTGTTAGCTTCGTGAAGAGGGGTTTTTTGTTTCATTAATTCACCTCTGTATCTCTAAAACCAAAACAAATAACCCTGAAACACAGCAGATAGTTGGTATTTCTCTTGAATGGGTGAGTGATTATTGAATAGCAGATATATACAGCAGAGCGATGTTTAGGAAGTTGCTTGGTAAGAATGGATTTGAGCAAGGAACAAATGATTTGATGAGCCACATGTTTTCATGACACTGTTTTAGAATAGGGATGGGTGGGTCATAGGGATCCAAGTGTTCCAGACAGTGTGGCCACTGATTCTCTACTGCCATGGTCAGCTTCTTCCACCTCCACAGCCAATGAAGTAATTCCCCTGACAAATTGCTCTATTTTTTTTTCTTCAAACATATTTGTCACCAACTACTTAGTTACTTAGGTGGTAACCAAAGCTTGCATTAGTCCAGGAACCACTCTGCCAGCTTCTATAGAGTCAAGTCGCATCCCTTCTATGCTGGTTGCATATTTTAACTCTCAAAGAACAATCCCATTTGAAATGCCCCGTGGCACAGTCCCCGAAAGCACTGCCCCTTCCTGACGCAGGGAAAGTTGATGCTCACATCTTTTACCTGGGCTCCATTAAGGAAGCTCTTCCTTATCTCTAGCAAAGATGGTGATGAGTGTTTATGTAGGTGAGCTGGCACCTGTGTGACATCATGTTATCTCTGGAGTCAAATAGATATTGGCACAAATTTCAGCCAGGAGGGCATCCTGGAGTGTGACTCTCCCCTACACCTCTGTGCTTTCCTGAGGTGGGGCACGAAGCTCAGCATCAATGATGATGGAAAATTCTATCTCCTTGCCACACGTGCAGAATTATGCAGATTGCTTTCTATCTTTAGCACTGGTCAATACTACAGGTCAGCTCCTTGACTAGTGCTTGTACTTTTAATGACTGACTCAAAAGATCTCCCCATATTGTCCGTTCATGCTTACCAACCTCCTGCTTCCTTGCACTCAGCAGCTGGCTTGCTACATACCTAAGCCCTCAGCCTCACTGCAGCTACTACTGCATGCCTAACGACTTGCCTCCACCACACCCAGTGGTTAAGACTCTTTGCCTTCAGCCTCAGAAGAGATTTCCCTATTTAAGTAAAATTTTAATTCCTCCTATGCCCTTCTGCTTCCTCTAAATCCTAATTCCTTAGTTAATCTGCTTCTTTCTTGCAACCATCCTCTCTCTCTGTCTCTGTCTCTCTCTGTACCTTTCTCCCTCCCATCCTTTTCCTATCATCTATCTAATATATATGATGGCAGGAAGGAGAAATATGTATATGAGATTTTATATGTTTTTATCTTCTTCCTTCCCTTATATGAATATACTTAAATCTCAGATCCCAATCCTGCCTACCAAGGAGCCTGTCTGCCTGACACCTGCCATCCCATCTCCCCTACGCCTCTGAAGTGAGACATCAACACCCACTGCCTGTGCTTGCTCACATCCCCTGTTTCCACAAGTCACTGTCGCCGGACTTCCTTTCTTCCCCCACTGTGGACAATGCTCAGAGTTTATCATTCATGCCAAGCCCAGCAACTCCCTAACTGCTGAACTCAGTGGTTTTTGAAGCTTTCTCCTTTTTGAAGTTCTAAATCCCCTTGGCTACAGCGACCCCCAGGCCCCACCTGTATTTCACTCATTCTCCGTTTACTTCCTTACCCTCCTTTCCGTCTCCATCTGTTGAATGTTGGTGATCCCCCTGGTTCCATCCTCAGACCCCTGCTTGTCTTACTCTTAAGAAAAATGAAACTAAATAAAATTCAAAAATGAAATTGAAAGAGAAGAAATTCAGTTATCATCATGCAGTTACTTCATAAATACAAATCTTAGCTGCAAACATTTCTATTGAATGGAAAACAATTCTGAATGTACATTCTACTCAAAGAGTAAGTCTTAGAGAGCCAGAGAGGTGGCTGGGAATTCTCTGAATCTCATTATAGGCTTGCCTCCTAGAGAAAAATACCATTAAGTAGATTTTTTTTCTTGATTTTTTTTTGGTGGGGGGGAAATATGGTTAAAGAGAAATTCAGCAACTGTGGACCATATCAAAGAGGATATTGGGAATAATATGGAAACTTTTGCTACAGTGGAGAGGAAACTAATAAGAAGACACCCAATGAAGAATCTGGAATGATCACTTATGAAGAGGCCCTTTTGGGTCTCCCAAGTCAGGACAGGCCCAATAACATCGCACATAGTATTCAAAGCAGTTTTTGCTGTGTAACAAATAATCATGAAATCTGGTAGCTTAGGACAACCACCATTTATTTACGATTCTGTGGGTCAGAAATGCGGGCTTGGTTTGGCTGGGACGGCCCATTTCTGCTCCACGTGTTGGCTTCTTTGCTCAGTTGTGGTTCTGTGTTTAGCTGGTGGTCTAGGGCCTCGCTTACATGTCTGGCTGTTGGAGGGACAATGGATGTAACTGGGCCATGTTCTGCTCATCATCCAGTGACTCACCCAAGCTTAACAGGGCTCTCCAAGAACAGCAAACAAGCACAAGCCTAACACTCACACGTTCAAGGCTCTGTTTCACATCATGTTCGTTAACGTCTCATTGGCCAAATCAAATCAAATTGCCAAGCCCAGAGTCAGAGTGAGAGCGGTTGTCAGTGTGGACTCAGAGAAGGGCGTAATGGTGGGCATTTTTAAGAGAATATAACATTGTGGGTGTTTGTTTTTTAACTAGTTGAAAGCTCCCATATAATTCTGTAGTTTTCCTCAGAGTAATTATTTAATTTTAAAGGTAACACCAAAAGAAGGAACTTCTTCCTTGGGCAGTTTTGCAGGAAAACAAATTATTTAAAATGTATACATTTTTTATTGTGCAGGCCTTATACATTGTTTTTGCCTCCCCAGCATCCTCTCCGTTAGAGAATTCCCCTCCCATTTGATGGTTCTGGTGGGGTTGTCAGTTATACTGCCATATCCCAGTCCCTTCTACCCCACACTCAGGACTCAGGTCTGGCTAACACTCAGAAGCTGGCCCAGAGGAGAACACATGACCAATCACAACCAATCAGATGCCTTCCCTGGGAATAATAGATGGATCTGGGTTTGGTGGATAGGATGGGCAGTGACAGGAAACCCTTTGTCTGCTGGAGGATAGGAGCCTGGAGCTGAATGAACATGAGTAGCCATATTTCCCAGCACACAGGGAAAGCCTCTCTGCAGAATAAAACTAATCATGAAAAAAAAGTGGAGGAAAGCAAGATATGGACCCATTGGTGTTGAATTCTTGCTATGGTTTGTGAGGTCCTGGTTCCTGTAGTAATTTATTTCATTCTCCTCTACTCCAATATCTTTTTCTGATAAGTGACCCAATTAATTCCCTTTTACTTAAGCTAACTTGAATTGAGTTTCCATCATTTGGAGCCAAAAACTGGGACTGGTTTTAAAGCCTGTAACAGCTGTTAAATAAAGTCATCTTCTCATTCTAGCCCAATAAACCGTCTTCAGCTGTCAACTTTTGACAAGCTTCAAAAGTTCACTGGAGGAAGTGCTGACCTGCAGGGAGCACAGAGGAGGAAGGAGAAAGAGCCTGGAGAGAATGAATGGACCACTGGGATCAGGAAACAGACAGGATGAAAAACGACCACTCAGAAGGGTCCGACAGAAGAAGAAAGAGACAGATAAATGGGAAACTTTCAGCAGCCAAGAAAGTAAATGAAAGGATAAAAAGGATGACATAGAATACTAAGAACAGTATTAACTGAAACACTCATAGGAGTAAGAACTCAGAACAATGGCTTTGGGGTTGTCAGTGGTTGTCTTCTGGAAAAATATACTTAGGATCATCATGAGAAAGAAAAAAAAAGGAAAGAACGATGAGCAAGCTTCCATCTGGCACATTAAAATGAAAAACGGGTTGTGAAGAGGATTACTTCTTGGTAGAAGCATAGCCCTGTTACTTTTACATTTTGATATTCTATCAAAAATCCATTAAGATGATGCAGGCTTCTCCTCACACAGAAGCTAAATTATATGCAGCTTTCCCAAAGGGTTACATTGTAAAGTACAATCTGGGGCAATTATGTTCCAACTTTCTGTTCCCTCTGGCATATAATTAAATCCCTTTTCAAGTTGCCTATCTTGTTTTCTAACGCCACCCGACATTTTTTCCTCTCCAGCTTTTCCATTTGTTCAACAGTGGTTTCCATAATCTCAGTACCTTCACATGCACCAACCAACCACGTCCAGGCCAAATTTGTACATTTGAATGCCACAGCCTTGCTCCTGCCCAGAGCCATCTCCACTATGACACACATGTAATGTAACTTAGTCTCAGGATGTATACTATGATCTATCTATTTGTTTACAGTGTTTTAATTGTAGCAGAAGGGCCCTTACAGGGCTAAGGGGAGCAAGACTTAGCAGTTATCAACAGTCCCAGACTGGCTTTCAGTACAGAATCTCTGCTTTATACTACCACATTCATTTGAGCATGAAATAAAATGACATGTGCAAAATAGCTTTAAAAATAACTCCAAAATGAAATGAGTCATAATTATTCATTATAAGGTATTCTCTACCTGTATTTGTTTACTCACTGTAGTTTGTTGCCAAGTTACATTATGGCACAGTGGTCCCACCTAATCTGTCACAGGAGGTACACCCTGGCATCATGGAGATGTGTCCATCACACCTGCCCCAGACCCCAGTCTCTTTGTGGCTGTTCCTGACCCAGCATTCAGACAGAGCTAGATACTCCGGGACTCTTCTGTCCCAACCTCCCGTTAATCACCCCTCTACACACTGACTCTACCCCTAAGAGATCTGATCTGAACAAGATATTTATTTAAGAAAATAGAGATATTAAGAATAGAAATAACATGGGAACCAACTTCCTTGGCTCCTAAGGGGACTACCTTGGAGTAAAGGAAGAAATGGGAGGAAGCCCCGACAAACAGGGAGGCTTCACAGAGTTAGTGAAAAGCCTGGGTTGGCGAATCAGAAAATCAGATTCCCTTCCTAGCTCTGCTGCTTGTGCACTCTAAGACGAGGCACAAGACAGCGGCACGATAAACAGTGGTTGGATGAATCAACCAAGTTAACCTCATTTTCAGAGCTTCAATTCCTCATACGCAAACTATGGTTGTAAGTCTCTCCTTCACAGGGTTGTTGTAAAGGTTAAGGAAGGGAAAGTGTAGCAAATGAATAGCACAGGGCCCGACACAGAATTTTTGCTTGATAAAGAGCAGCTACCACTGCTGTCATCACAAAAGGGATGAAAGAAAACATATTCCTGATTCCCTGGCACAGCTGGCCCCCATGACAAGGTATTCACCATTATAACTACTTTATCTTTATATAAGAAAAGTGGGAGCAACTAAATTACGAGAAAGTTTTATTTCTCCATTTTTGCCTTGGGGCCATACAGAAATATTAACCCAGTCTCGGTCACCACGCTCTTGTCTTAAAAATTCTCAGGAAAAGAAAATGCTAATGCTCTGGAAGGAAGTCCATAGTAGAAGAATAATCTCCAGACACAGGAAACCACTGTTCAAGCCCTGATTTTGTCCCTGAATATCTCTTTCTACACTTAGGTTTTTCAGAAAAAGAAGGTGGAAGCAGGGAGAGAAAGTGACTTCTCAAAAACGCTGAATGATCCCTAGGTCCCTTCAGTGTGACTCAGGCTGTGGCCATGGGAATTAACCTCGAGGTGGGGGGAGTCAGCCCTGATAGGGTCTCCTGATGCCTTTCTTACCGCTGACTCAATAGGGTCGACTCTGTGAATCAACCGACAGTCCACTTATTACAAACTCCAAAGGAGTCGTTTCCGCCTGCCTGCCTCGGGCTGTCAGTCATTTTGGGCTGACCTCTGTTTCTAGCACCTGCTGTCCAAGGAGCTTAGGGGAAAGCGACGTCTGCTCTCTGCCAGAGGACATAACAAGGAAGGACTATGAGATCTACATCAGTGATTTCCTGATCAGAATAATCTGTGGAATTTGAAAAAAAATTACAGATTCCTGGGGGCAATTTCTGAAGCTTCTGAATCATTGGATGTGTGGTGTAGCCCAGAGTCATGGACTTCTTTAAAGCTTCTGAAACGTGCTCTGGCTGGTGTAGCTCAGTGGATCAAGCATGGGCCTGTGAACCATAAGGGTCGCAGAGTAGATTCCCAGTCAGGGTACATGCCTGGGTTGTGGGCCAGGCCCCCAGTAGGGGGCATTCAAGAGGCAACCACACATTGATGTTTCTCTCCCTTTCTTCCTCTCTTCCCTTCTCTAAAAATAAATAAATAAAATCTTTAAAAAAAAGAATTGTTTTCCTTTTCTCTTAAAATTCCACTGTAAGAAAAACAGAACAAAAAGAATAGTAAGTGATAACTAACATTAGCCTTAACCCTGCAGCACCACAGGGAGTGGTGGGGACAGCGGCCACCTGGCTACTTCACACTCCGTCCAAAAGGAGCAGCGCTACTCAGCTCTGGCCGACTGTTGCCTTGCGGTAGTGTGTGTTCTGCATAACAAGACATTTTATCTCATCCAAGGTAGAAAAAACTCAGGAATCTGGATGTTGATGGGAAATGTACAAAAATTTCAAAATGTCAGGAGCTCATGTGAATTCTTTGAAAACACGGAAAGAAACAAAACCTACGTACAGAATGCGAAGAGCTCAGGTGTGAGCTTTCTGATCTGCTGCTTGCAGGAAGTGCGGGGCAGGGGTGCTGGCAGTGCCTCTGGGGACAGAAGTCCTAGCTTAGCTCCCGCTGCTAGTGCCTTATAGAGTGATTCTTGCAAGTTTCGGGGCTCAAGTATCTCATGTGTCGAATGTGAGCACGACAACTTGAGGTATGCAATTACTCTGAGGATAAACAAAATCATAACTCAGAAAGCACTTCATAAACGGGAAAACGTTAGCTCTCATTGCTACAGGGAAAACAGAAAACAGAGTTGCATGCAGTCAAATGTTCTCGGGTAACAGATGCTGAAAAGTTTTGTCTTCACGTTGATCTTAGAAAAAGAGTTCTGGGTCAGAGAGCTGTGTATTCGAAAGAATGACAAGATCAGAGACTTCAACTCAGCATGGACTTTGCTTTGGACCTGATTTTGTTCTCATTCTCTTTTTGTCAAATGGTGAAAGCCGATAGCTTCTCTCCACAGGAGCCTGCAAGACCGGGAGGCTGAAATCCTCCAGTCTGCTGGCATCGTCACCTGCCACAGCTGGTGGGAGTGTGGACACAGAAGAAGGGGTATTGAAAGGGCAGAGGCAGACTTAGAGGCAAGAGAGAGGACACAGGCCCTGTGCCCTGAGTATAATGGATTCAAAGGCAGAGGCCGGAGTCAGTGCTGATGAAATGAGAGGGGGCTCCAAGCCCAGAATGTCAGGTTTAAAGCTATTTCACTGATGTGGAAAGTCATCTTGGCACCAGCTCATAAGGAAAGAAGAGAGGCAAATCTGTCATCATCTAAGCCTTGCAGAAAAGTCTCAGGCCCCTAAACCTTGTAAGCACTGCTCCTGGTGGAAGCTGTCAAAGCAGAGGAATAAAGGGCTGAGCTCCTGCAGTTTATTGAGCCTGAAATGAGTGTAGAAGGTCAGATTCTCTCGGAGTTAAGTTACATCCTCAAATCTTCCAGCTGAGGAGGAGCTGGAAATGAAAAGAGAGGAGCTGCCTTATTGCTACCCTGTCTCTTGTAGAGGTGGAGAGGTGCCTCCAGCCAGGAATTACACAAAGTTTAACAAAAACAGGCACTCTTGACCTATTTATGCCATGGACACTTTTTGACCATCGGCTGAAGTCTACAGGCTGCTTGTCAGAATAATATTGATAAGTGTTCAAAATAACATATATGAATACGAAGGAAACTAATTATGTTGCGATATAAATTACAAAATATTAAAAATATTTATGAAATAGTAATAATAATGCTTCTTAATTAATAAACTAAGTAGATCGTGCAACATGTCTAGAAACTTCCATAGTTAAAGCGGTAAATTAAACTTCCATAAACTACAAGTGATGAGCAGTAAGGAGGCTTGACAACATGGGGAAAGAGGGGCAGCAACCATGCTGCGTAACATGGAAATGTGTGTTTTCTATTGTTGGCGAAATCATAGGTACTGCTGACGCTCCTGGGGTTATTGCCTACATTTATGATAAAAGGAAATTAGATCATTCAATTAGAGGTGAGTAAAGCAGTCATCTTTTCACTACGCAAGTTCAGGGATCCCTTGGGGTCTGAGGACTTCTAATTAAAACCTCCTATGAAGAAGTGATAGCAGCTAATTGGGTCGAACCTTCCCCATCCCCACATAGCAGACAGGCAAACGAATGCACCCCTTCAAATCCCTCACTTTGGAAAGCTACAAACTTCTGTTAACCATTGCTCAGAATATGTGTAAGGAGGGGAGAGCTCTCCTAAATATATAAAATGTACATTTTTTAATAAACTAAACTTCAAATTCAAGACCCCAGACAACCGAGTGGTAAGAAGCCTCATGTCAGTCACTGTTGGTGTTTCTACCCAACCAGCTTTGGGAATCTGTCATAATTCCCGGTCTTACTGGTCCCACGGCACCCTGGAGGGGTTATCTAGCTGGTCGTCTGTCCTCACAGGCTACCCTGAGGATGGCCACTGTCCTTCTCCGATGGCTCCTGTGGTTCAGTGGTTCTCTGTTCCTTGAGACACAAAAATGTTCCTTTATGTCTGCCTACGTCCTTTCTTCCTAAAGATGCCACATGGCTATTCCTCTCTAGAGCCTTCTACCTCCTCACCATTGTTGTGTCATACCTTTCCTCCAAGGCCATAAAGTGGAGAACAGATTACCTCCCCAAATGTGGGGAAAGGGAAAGAAGCAACTACAGTAGAAGGGAAAGTTAACATCTAAAAATATTATCCAGCCACATGTTTCTAAAATTCCATTTTGGAATCAGCTTCAGGAAAAATGTATGCATTTGCCATGAAAACCAATCTCTCAGCTACATAGAAACTTTATGATTTAATAAAAATAATCGTCACTCAATTTGTTGTTCCACTCTTATTCATCAGATTGTATTCCAAATAATTTCAGGCGATTGGCAAAAATAAAATCCACTCTCAGCAGGCAAAGAATTGAAGCTCCGAGGATATTAAAAATATGCCACAGGAAGGCCTTCCTAAACTTGACTCAAAATCCAAATGTAATAAAAGGAGATATTGATAAATTTTACTACATAAAAATGAAAACCATATGCAAGGAATAAAAACACCATAAATAAAGTGAAAACACAAACAAGACACTGGAGCAGCTTTACAAAAAAAGAGGGGCTAATTTCTATAAAAATACCAACAATTCAATGGAGGGAAAAGCAAAGGACAGAAACATACAGGAAAGCCAAAGAAATTCAAATAATCCTTAAATGTAATAAGAGGGGGAAAAAATAAAACCTCACTGAGCAATGTCTCCTTCTGACCAATATGGAGCACAGGAATTAAATTTATCCTCCAACATGAAATTTAAAATAACAGGCAGAATTTATGATACCACTGTTTTCAGACACCAGGCAGCCCAGCAGAGTGGTCAGCAAGAGAAGGGAAAAGGATGGGATGAGCCCTCAGGTTGCCCAGGCTTCCTGCTTGGGGAGAACTTCCACACTGTTGTGAAGACAGGGGAAACCCAAATGGAGCTTGATTGTCTCCCTGCAATGAAATGATGGAGTTGGTAGTCTGATGAGGTCCATGTGACCAGAATTCAGAGGGCCACTTGTGGGACAGGAGCTGCACAATGAAAGAAGCCAAGAATTCTCTGCAGAAGGTCCCTTTGAATTTTCAGTTGAATACTAACCAGTGAATGCATGTGAGCAAACTACCGAATCCTGTGGAAAGAACCACACAAAGAGAGCAGAGTATCAACACCTAGGGATCGCACAAACGTTATAGCATTAGTAGATAAAGTCATTAAAACAGTTTTTATAACCATATTTCATATGTTGAAGGAAATAGATTAAATGTGTTAAGATACATAAAAATTTTTAAAAATCAAAATGGAACTTCTAGAAGTGAAAAATACAATTATTGGAATAAAAATGTACTAGATGGGAGGAACAGGCTATCTGACCCTGTAGAAGAAAAGATTGGTGAATATGAAGACATAGCAATAGAAACTAACCAAAATAAGAGAGAGAGAGAGAGAGAGAGAGAGAGAGAGAGAGAAAATGACTGAAAAAAGCATTAGTGAACTCTAGGGAAAGTTTAGGCGGCTTAACATATCAATGAAGAGAAGGCAGAA
This sequence comes from Macrotus californicus, assembly GCA_007922815.1. NCBI lineage: Eukaryota > Metazoa > Chordata > Mammalia > Chiroptera > Phyllostomidae > Macrotus > Macrotus californicus. Next base: position 5,980 of record VMDR010008749.1, on the reverse strand, counting down.
AAAATATTTGAGAAGATAATGGCCAAAAATATCCCAAATATAAGGAAAACCATAAAGAAGTTCAACAAGCCCCAAATACCAGAAACGTGAAAAACCCTACACCAAAGTACCTCATAGTCAACTGTTTAAAACTACCGATACAGAGAAAAATCTTTTAAATAGCCAAATAATAAAGAAGTGCTATATAAAAAGAATCAAGATAAAAATAACAGGAGAATTTTCATCAGAAACATAGCTAGCTGAATTTTGTGCTGCTTGCAGGAAATTCGCTTTCAGTACAAAAACATGCATAGATTAAAAGTAAATAAATGGGAAGACACTAACCAAAAGAAAACTGGAATAACTATGTTAATAGCGAATTAGATTTTACAGCAAAGAATATTAGCAGTCATTTTATAATAATAAAGGGGTAAATTCATCAAGAGGACATAGAATCTTAAATATCTATGCATTTAATAACAAAACCAGAATATAAGAAGGAAGTCTGATAGAGTTCAAAGAGAAATAGGCAAATCACAACTTTAGTTGGAGATTTCATATTCCCTTTCACAAAAACTGTGAGAAAAAGTAGACATAAAATTAGTAAGAATATAAAAGACTTGAACAAGGCTATCAGTCAACTCAACCTAAATAATATTCATAAACCTCTCCTACCAACAACAGGACACCCACACTGTCCAAATGTATTGTACATAAAATATGTGTCAAGTTTCACCAAAGTCTGAGTCACAAAACAAGATTCAAAAAATTTAAAAGGATTTAAAAACAAAGTATATTTTGAGATCACAATAGAATTAAATTAAAAATCAACAGAAAAATGTACTGAAAACTCCTCAAAATTTAAATAATGGATTTTTAATAATCCATGGGCCAAAAAGAGATCAAAAAATAAATTAGAAATTGTTTTGAACTGGCAAAAATGATAACACAAATTATTACAGTTTGTGGAATCCAGCTTAATAATACATAGAAAGAAATTTATCCTGCTGAAGAATAAGGACCTGAAATCAGTGACCCTAGGTTTCACCTTAGGAAATCAAAACAGAAGCACCAATTAAAACCAAGGGGAGGGGGGTGGCAAATAGGGATTTGTAATGGGGTCCAGAACTCAGTGTTCAGGAAATATTAGAAAAAAAAACTATAGGCTGTCCTCACCCCCACAAGTCTGAGCTGGGGGATAGGATGCATGGAGCAGGGCCATTGAGAGTTGTTTTGCATAGCAACAGTTTTGCAGATGACTTCTAGAATGGTCGTTTAACATATCTATAAATTTTAACTGGTTTCATGGATATGTTCAATCACTGTGGCCATGCTTTGAACCAGGGGGATGGGAGTGACTTCAACCCAGGATGTTACTGGGAGGCAACTCCCCCTGGTTACAGAGCCTGTGTAAGAGCTTGGAGACAATTGACTCCACACCACAGGGCTATGCCTGCCGGTACTTACTATGGCCACCCAGTAAAGCTGGGAAAATACGGGAATGCTGGCAGCTGTGGCCAATTGTGGGAGGAGTTGGAAGTGGTGTGGCAGAGGAAGATTGGCGCTGGGATTTAAACCCAGTCTCGGCAACCATGTGGGGGCTTTTTGGGACCACGTGGCTTGGGCAGAGAAGGACCATGTGGCTTTAGGGTGCTCCCTTTTGCCACATGGCTTAGGAAGCAGGAGAGACTTTGCCTGGAAGGAAAGAGGTGAAAAGACTCTTGCTGGTGGGCCAGGAGAAGGTACCACGTGGGTTTGGATTAACTGGAGATCTCAGCAGCGACATAGCTGATGGTGCTGAAATCCAGGGGCCGCCTGAGCCATGGATTTCTACTTCTCTTTCTGATAAGGTACCCGGGACTGGGCAGAGGGGGAAGGAAGGACTGTGCGTTTGTGGGTGTTCTAAAGGACTTTGGGATCTCAATGAAGACACTAAGTCATTACTCTAAGTCTGTATAACTCTTTAAATAAATAGTCCCTTTCCTTTTCACGAATCTCTGGCACTGAGAGACATCTTTCCCTGGTGGTGGGCAAGGCAAGCCTAGTACGAGGTGGGGGAACCCTGGAGCACAAGGGTGGGTCCACTCTGTAATAGTATATCATTCGCACCTCCCACCCCAGGTCTGTTCTGTAACAATATGAAAATGCAAAGGGCTGAGTATAGTTGAAGCAACTTTGAAAAAGAATAACAATGTTAAAAAATTTACATTTTCTGATTTCAAGGCTTATTGTGAAGCTACGGTAATCAATACAATGTCATGTTGGATCAGGATAGACAAATCAAGCAAATGGAACAGAGCATTCAGGAATATGCATGCCTACACATATATTGTCAAGTAGTTTTTGACAAAGGAGCAAGGACAATTCAATGGGGAAAGGGTAATTTTTTCAATAAACGGTACGGTTAGCCATATGCAAAACAATGAACCTCACACCTTACAGCTCACACCATACACAAAAATCAACCTGAAATGAACCATAGACTTCTGTAAAACTAAAACTGTGAAACTTGAAAAAAACAACAAGGGAGTACATTTTAATGACCTTGGGTTTGGTAGAAATTTCTTAAATACAAAAAATGTGAACTACAAAACAATCAACAAGCTAAACTTCCTTAACATTACAAACTTTAGATCTTCAAGAATTATTGTTAAAATGAGATGCCAAATCACGGACTAAAATATTTTATATGTACATACTCAATAATGGACGTGAATATAGAATACATGTATATAAGAAACACAATGCAATAATAAGATGAGCAACCCAGTTAAAAATAGACAGAAGATTAAATAGACCTCTCACCAGAGAAAAGAGATTTGGAGAGCACATAAGCACACGAAAAATCGCTCACCTTGGTGGTCATTACAGAAGCACAGGTGAAAACCACACCATACACCTTCTAGCGGAGCTAAAGCTAAATGCCCAGACCCAGGGTTGGTGAAGATAAGGACTTGGCTAGGTGACTTCACTGTGCATGGTAAAGATATGGAGCAACTGGAAGTCTCACTGGTGGGAGTGCAAAATGGTACAACGATGTTTTGGAAAACAATTTAGCAGTTTTTTTAACAATTGGACATATACCTACTATACGTCCTAGTCTTTTCACTCCAAGTTATCTACCCAAGAGAAATGAAAGCAGGCACCAGTTTGTTGGCCACGCACAAATGCCCAGAGAAAGGCACTAGCAATGGCCCCCACACTGGGAAAGGAAAATACAATTCCCATGCTCATTAGCAGGCGACTAATCATCAAACGACAGAATATTTACGCACCTGGATAATATTCAGCAATAAAGAAGGCTTACCTATTAGTACACACGACAGCATAAATAAATCTCCAAGTCAACGCATTAGGGCAAGTGAAAGAAGACAGACAAAGAAGTTCATACCGCATGAATCATTTCATATAAAATTCTAAAGATCTAAAAATTATACACTAACCTGTAGGGATAAAAAGCAGGTAAGGGGTTACCTGGGGCTGTGAACAAAGAAAGAATGGATTGCCAAGGACCACAAGGAAAAATTTTGTTGTGGTGGAAATTTGATGCTTCTTTATTTCGGTAGTTTTACAGGTGTGGACATTTGTCACAATCCATCAAATGCGTAGTTTGGATTCAATTTGTTGTATGTAAATTATACCTTGCCACAGCAGCCCCTCCCTCCACCAGAACTCTGCTCACGGGCTGCCAAGAAACCCTAGGACAGAGACAGCAACTACTCCACCCCCAAACTCCTGACACAGAAATTCTGAGATAAGCCATGTTTGTTGTTTTAAGCCTCTAAGTCTGGGGGGAGTAATTTTGTTACTCAGCAATAGCTAACTAGTACAAGGAGTGAGTTCCTGAGTAGGTAGATACCTAGAGCATAGAAATAATGATCTATAAGAGAAGAAAGAAGAAAGATTAGTGCCTTGGAGAATATTGGGAAGATAAAGAAAGGGGGTTTAAGCACATTTTAAGTAATCAATTGACAGCAGATCTCAAGTGGACTAGAACAGCTAAGTCAACGATCTTAGCAAGAGCAGCAGCTGATCGCCGCCAAATAACTGGGAATCACAAAGTGTCCTTCTGGTCTGAGCCATCAGTGACCACAGCATTCTGGAGCGGGAATTGTCTTTTCCCCCACTGGCTTGAATCTTTGGTTAGCCCCATAAGAACATCAAGGCCTGAAGTGACTGCTTTGTTCCTATAAAAGTGGTGGATGCAAACAGCCCAAGTCAGTGCTCCTTTATCAAACGCAGTCTCTTTGCTAACAGTTTCACAGAGAGCAATTTCACACTAATTACAGCCCAGCCTTGATTGCCTGTCATTGTTACTGATTGCCTACATGAACTGGTCCCTGGTTTCAGGCGTGGCAAACTTTCATTTTATCTGACATCGTTTTTTAAAGTCAGAATTTGCTTCAATATCATGTGTAGAGAGACCTTCACCCACTATTATCCTGAGAAGATCAAGGGCAGGTAAGAGGATCTCTCTTAATTTCTCTGCACTTCAAATCTCTCTGCATAATTACCAGTCACCACTTCCTTGGGCCCTGTTACAGAAGCAGTGGCAGCCCCCAGCTTTGCAAGGTAGACCCCTCCACCAGAGCTCTTAACCCAGTTCCCGGCTCCCTCTGCCGAGCCCTCAATCACCCCCATGCAGATCTCCCTTTCCATGCGTCCTTTCCCCTTGGTCCGCAAGTCTTTCCGCCACAGACAGGTTCCCTCCCACTGAGGCCTCTTCCATCTACCACCCTGGATTTTGCCTCCCCTGAGCTGAATTACTTGACTTCCTATTTTCTCTTCAGCCCAGATAAATGTGTTTATGTACCTACCATTCCACTACACTGTGTTTGAAATCCCCTCTACAAGCAGAACTAGAGCAGGATAAATCCAGAAGAGCTGCTGGTTCTGAGGAGCTGAAAGATATCCACATGATTCATTCATTCTCCTATTCGGCCTGTCATGTGCGGACACTGTCCTATAGGTAACAGTGGCTCACAGATGCTCCGGGAAGAAACAGCGCCAAGGATACAGCAGCAAACAAAGAAGACAGAAGTCTCTGTCCTCTTGGAGCTTACACACCAGTGTGGGAAGACAAACCCGAAAGGAAAGCAGAACAAGTAGAGTCTGTCAGTTATGAGAAATGCTACAGTAAAAGTAGTGCGGGGGCTTCATGGTACAATGCAAAGGGAGAAATGGGGGGGCAGGAGTGTGTAGGGAAGCCTTAGGGCACAGTGGTTGGGGAGGAGATTCTGGAGCCAAAAGATGTAGATTCTTGTCCCACCTCTCCCATCTTCTGTGTGTCCTTGGGCAAGTCATTCAATGTTTGGTGCCTTAGTTTCCTCATCTGTGAAATGGGAAGGATGTTGGAACCAATCCACCACACATAGGACTGTTGTAAGGATTAAATGAGCTTACTATATCTATACAGGGTCTGGCAGAAGTAAGGCCTGCTTGAGTGTTGTTGGTAGGGTAGTAATATGGGTGTAACAATTTATAGTTTTAATGTGAACATTTCATCTAAAATGTCATATGGTGTGCTTGAGTATGATATTGTTATGTTACAGAATTACATGCTTATGACTTTGTAATAAAAGAGTGTGTAATAAAAATGGGGCATTATTTGTGCTGGATCCTGTATTTTATATATATATATAATATGTAATTATATTATTATAATTATATGATTACTATAATTATATAATTCATTTATATTATATAAATATTTACATATATTATATGAGTGCTTTTATATTAAATAAATATTTATTTATATATTATATATTATAATTATAATAATTATCTTATATATTATATAAATAATTATATATAATATATATATTATTTAGAACAGTGCCTGAGTTAAAAAAATGTTAGCTATTAACACTATTGTTCATTCACTCATTATTTACCTAGCAGCCGTTAACCCGCTCCATGCTATGAAGTATGTTAAAATAATGAGATGCATTTCTGGCCTCTCAAGAAATGAGGTGGGAGTACATGCCCAGTACCCCAA
>VMDR010008748.1:0-26465 GCA_007922815.1 Macrotus californicus | reverse complement strand
TGAGTCCATATTTCTTTTTATGATTGTTTCAAAATTTTGCTATAAATTCTAGAATTTTAAAACCTGAAGCCTACTCTGAATGTTATATATATAATGCCTCAAATTTCCATTACTGCATATTATTTGTCCCCATTTATGCCTTATAAGCTAGGCTTGTTTTGGTTTTGAACATTTTGTGTTTTTTTTAACATTGTTGCCATTTATTTGCTTCAGTCATGCTATGGCAGATTGTGCCAGCTCAGCTTTGAAAGATTCATGGGTTATCTCCAGGAACTCACAAAGTAAGTATTGTTAAAGACCTTTTGCTATTTAAATTTTCTCCAGCTTTTCATTTTGAAATATTTTAAACATACAAAGAAGTTTAAAGAATGGTATACCCATTTACCCTCCATCTAAATTCAACAATTATGGCATACTAGCTTTATCTGGACAATTTATTCATAAATACTACAACATGCATGTCCTAAAAATAAGGACAATTTCCTAATTAATCTCAATATCATTATCACACTTAAGAAAATGTAAATTAATTTGATTACATCATCTAAGGTTATTTTAGATATTTTCAATTGCCTCAAAAATTAGTTTGTAGCATTTTTATTTATTTGTTTTTGAACCAGGGTTCAGCTGAGATTCATACTTTGTATGTGATTGTCTCTTCTAGTGTAGAAGATCCTTCCCTGCAACCACATGGCTTTTTCTCCCTATGATGAGACCTTTCTTTTTCTTTTTCTTTTTGCCCTTTGGTACTGGCTTCAACTGTACGCTACTTGATGTAGGGTATATTTCTTCTACTCTTTTTATCCTTCATAAAGAAGTGATATAATGCCATGTAATCGCTCAAGTATTCAGAAATATACGTGAAATAATCATAGTTACAAACCTTAGATTCTCGAGAATCATCATGTTCTGGTTTAAGTGCATTAGCAAAATGGTCCAACTCTAGAATCTCAGTTTGTCAGTCCAGAACAAAACCAAGGAATCTGCACTTTTAATCAACACCCCAGGACTTTGATACAAGTGATGTGAAGGCCACACTTTGGAAAATGTTGGAAAAGAAGGATGAGTAACCAGGCCTTCAGTTCAGGAGAGTCAGCAATTTGGTGTAGGGAGGTACCCCATCTGAATTCATTGACCAACTCTTCTGTGGCTGCAGATGAAAGGGGCCCCATACTAAACCTGACAGGCTCAGGGGAGGCCTGTGCATTGGCCTTATTAACTCAGACACTGAAAGTCACCACAAAGGACGGTCTGAAACTGAAATTTATCAACTGTATGTCATCAGTTTATGGCAAGTGGCCCTGTCCTAGGCTAGAATCTTCCTGACAAAAGTCAATCTTTATCTTAATTAAGCTAGTCTATTGTCTTTTTTACATCTAAGATAACATACCTTTGGAATGTCAAAGTAATTTCCTTTTCCCAGATCCCTCAAGCACAGATGCCACACCAGAGCACCAAAGAGGAGACCATAAATTCCTTTATTGTTATTGAGTTAATTGTTGACTGTTAACTACCCTGAACCCACCTATGTAAAAGTACACATGTGCCTATCATTTTACTTTTCTCCAGTCCCAGAAGTTTCCGTGCTTTGCTTTCTCCTGCCTCCCTAATCTATCACCAGTGGATTTCATGTAACCAACTTAGGTCCTCTCTCTCTTTTTTTTATCCTCACTTGAGGACATTTCTTTATTGCTTCTAGAGAAAGGGCAAGGGAGAGAGAGAAACGTGAATTGGTTGCCTCCTGTATGCTCCCAGACTGGGGATCAGACACACCCAGACCAGGGATCAAACCTGCAACCAGGGTATGTGCCCTGACCTGGAATCGAACTCCCTACACTTTGGCCAGGGTCTGACGCTCCAACAAACTGAGCCACACTGGCCAGGGCCGTCTTCTCTTTTCATTGTAATGGATAAAGCAGGGCACAGAACTGTCGTTCTCTGGAGCATTTTCTCAATCCACTGAGGTTTTGCTTCTGAGCAATTGTCATCAGTTTGGCTCAAATAAACTCATAAAAAATTCTTACAGGTTTGGACGTTTCTTACATTGACATGACAGACTTCTAGTTTCTGAGATAGATTAATAAACTAGGTAGACAAATCCATATCTTCTAGCAGCTTACATTTGACAGAGATGACTGGAGGGTGGAATAAACTAAATCATTACTAATAATGTTATAAAAAAATAGAAGCTGCAGAAGTTGCAGGGTGCCAAATCTTGGCTGTATGGGGGCTAAGTCACCTGGATGATTAGATGTTTTGACAAAAATCTCTGCACGAGACGTCATGCATGAGTGGGCACGTTGTCATGATGAAGCTGCCAGTCACCAGTTGACCAAAGCTGTGGCCTACTGAATCATCCAAATAGTTTCTGCAGAGGAATGTTCAAGCATAACACAAAATCTGATGCAGATTCATTGCTCTACTTGCTTAGTCATTTTGAATTCGACAGCCACACAGTACACGTGATCACTCAACAGCGTCTACCCCTCCCCCCACCAGTACAGAGAAGCTGTAATTGTTCATGAAAGCGTATTGCATTCTAGTGCACTCTCCTTGGCTGCCAGGTTACATCAACGTCATGCAAGCTATTCTTGTTACATTAACAATGGTTGGACTTTTTCCAGACAGACCTCGTATATATAAAACTCTATGCATTTTAAACAAAATGATATGTAGTAAAAGTCTTGAGTATTATTCCAAATATAGTTGGTAGAGGATTAGCACCTTTTTTAAAAGATTTTATTTATTTATTTTTAGAGAGAGGGGAAGAGAGGGAGAAAGAGAGGGAGAGAAACATCAGTGTGTGGTTGCCTCTCATATGCCCTCTACTGGGGACCTGGCCCCCAACGCAGGCATGTGCCTGACTAGGAATCAAACAGGCGACCCTTTGGTTTGCAGGCTGACACTCAATCCACTAAGCCACCCCAGCCAGAGCAGCATCTTTTATTTTTTTTATCCTCACCCAAGGATATTTTTTCATTGCTTTTAGAGAAAGAGAAAAGAGAAGGGAGAGAGAGAGAGAAACATTGACATGAGAGAGAAACACTGATCAGTTGCCACTTGCAGGCTCCCTGACTGGGGATCTAACCTGAAGCCTAGGTAGGTGCTCTGACCAGGCTTGAACCTGCAACCTTTCAGTGTATGGGGCAACCCTCCAACCAACTGAGCCACACTGGCCAGGTCAAACATTAGCATCTCGTAAAGACATTTTGAAAGGCAAGCTTGGTGTCAGCAAAAGAGATTTATACCTCAGATGTCAGGGCTAAATGAGGCATCAGAGAAAAACACAATATAATCATATTCTTGATTCATCATCAGAACCTGATGTTTTAAGCATTTCACATCTAACCATATGTGTAATAAAGAATTTGGCTGGCCTTTGTCTTGTGTTCCTGGGAGGTGACCTTCAAACTTCTGGAATTCCCAGGGTGATTGAATTTCTTTGTCATTTGTGGTAGGCCCATGGAACCACACCTGACAGTTGATGCTAACAAGGTGGCTCAGGAGCGCCCCCCTTCTGAGTCATGTCAGAAAGCTCAACCATGAGATTAGAGGGTTGGGGCCTTGAGTCCATCCTCTGGGGACAGACTAGGACTGGTGACTGAGTCACATGGGAAATAATACAAACAATTGTGCCTACATAATGAAACCACAATGAAAACTATGGACATGGAAGCACAGGTGACTCCCTGGTGAACAGTACCCTCTCCTTGTCGTCACACATGGATGTGCTGGGAGTGCAACACACCCCAAATTCACAAGGTCCCATTTGGAACCCTCCCAAGTCTCCCCCAATGAGTCTTTTTCTCTGGCTGGTTCTGATTTGCATCCTATAAAACTATAATTGTAAATGTAGACTTTTTCTGTAAGACATTTAGTGAATTATCAAACCTCAGAGTGTGTGGAAACCCCTGAATTTGTTGCCAGCTGGTCAGGAGTGAGGGTGACTTGGGGGAACTCTGAGCTTGCGGCTGGCATGTGAAGTGAGGACAGTCTTTGGGGGCATGGTTCCCCTAACCGCTGAAGTTCAGCCACATTCTGGGTGCCATTGTGCTTTGTTATCCAGCAGTCATTTTTGCTAACTTCTAGTTATGTTTTCAGTAAGCAGTAGGCATTTGGTATTGATACATGAGGAGAAATACTAGAATAATGAGAAATTTTTTCCTGGCTAACATACAAACATTTAAATTTCAGGTATAGATTGCCATGAAGTATATAAATACATGTATTTAATACTATTCATCACAGACTCTTCTAAAGTCTAACTTTTAGAATTAGTCTGTATGTCCACTCATGAGGGTGCAGGGAAGGAGGGGCTGTTGAATAAATGCATATAGGGCATATATACCCATATAGAGCTCATCTCTAGAGGGCCTTGAACATAAAGGTATATTTCCAGGAGAAAAAAGACTGTAGAACAAATGTGGTTTAGAAAGACTTGGTTCCCTGTTACAAAAAAAGGGGAGGGGGAGTACTTTTTCCTCTCCATACACCTTATTTACCCCTTTTCTTCCAGAACAGGAAATGCTAATCCTATAGGTCAAGGAATTGGTTAGGTCACATTTTTTGGTTGACAGGGTCACTGAACAGTCCTGTATTTATGAGGGACTGAGCTACCAAAACTGTTTTAGAAAAGGTCTGGCTAACTCTTTGAATTCTCTTTTTCTCACCCTTTCTTTTTTTTTTTTTTTTTTAATGCTAATTCTCTTCCATGAGCTCTCTGTGTGGTAGGCAGAGTTCTAATAATAACCCTCAATAATCCTTGTTCTTACTGGTGGAAATAGAGAATAGGATGAAATATTACTCCTGTGATTATGATGTGTAATATGTCCAGAGACCAATTATCTAGGTGTCCCTGGTCTAATCACATGAGCCCCTTAAAGTGAAGAGTCTTCTAGGCTGGTCAGAAAAAGGGAGGTCAGAGAGATTTGAAGCATGAAAATGATATGCTGTTGTTGGCTTGAAGGTAGAAGAAACCATGTGTGAGGACCAGGGAGTGGCTTCTGAATCTGAGAGCTACCCCAAGGCAGCATCTAGCATGGAAATGGAGACCTTAGCCCTATAGCCATGGACACCTGAACTCTTCAGATAAGCTGAATAGCCTGTGAGCAAATATTTCTGAGATCTTCCAAATAAGAACCCAACTTGGGCTCTTGATTTCAGCATTTGAGACCTTAAGCAGAGATCCGAATTAAGACCAGCTAGGCTTCTGCCTTACAGATCTGTGACCTAAGAAATGAGTGCTGTTTTAAGCTTTAAATATTTGTGATATTTAGTTACACAACAATAGAAAACTAATATAATGATCTTAGCATCTAAAAAGCATTAGCCAGTGGGATTCCACTGAGCCTGTTTTCTCACCTGTATAACAAGGAGGATAATGCCAGACGTGTTTGTTGTGTGGCTTAACTTAGATAATGAATGTGGGAAAAACTTTGTAGATTGCAAAGTGCTAAAGAAAAATGTGAAATATTTTTGTTGACATTACTGAGCAGGTCCTTAAACTGGACCCAGTAACCTAGTGCTAACACTTTTTCCAGTTAGGTGTGTGGCAGTCTGGAGGTTGTAGTTGAGGCAGGGGACAAGGAGGGGGACATTAGCCAGTGAGAGGTCTTCATAATCTGTGCCTAAGACTGCATCAGAACACACTATTGGCAGACAAGACTAACACTCCTGTTTTTGTCTCTCTTTCTTGTGTCCAAGGGCAAACAGTCCCGGGTATTTGGATGCAAACAGAGGGTTAGAGCATCTTTAAAAGTACACAACTTTCGAAAATTTCATTGTCTTCTCTCCCCCAAAAATGTAGGGATGAGCTTGTTTTGTCTACTGTGATTTCATTGTGTGTCAGAAATGATTTACTCTCCTCTACTCGTCACTGCCATTTACTCTCTTGTGTCCTGTTGGCATTGTTGCCAAAATACCCTCTTTCTGCCATCACCAAGGATTCTTATATCTCCACCCAGCCTCCCTGGATTTCGTGGCTGTTGGTTACTCTTTCTCCTTTTTCTTGGATGTTGAAAGGCAGGCCCTCTTAATTCATGATGCTGGAGATTTTTCTGTCACATTTTCTACATAATCTAAAGCACATTTGTAGGCGTGTTTCAACTAGTTATACACATAATGGGAAAAGAAGTAGCATTGTTAAGATTAGGCTCTTAGGATAAGCCAAGTCCAACTTCATGTTTTGTCAAGCAGATTTTTTTTCCAAGAAGAATTTAATTATATTCTTGACCATACCTAATTTGGAAGACAACAGAGCAACTGTAATCACTTCTAAAATAAATTTTTTATATTTGCTTTCAAAAAGTGAAGGATCTCTTTAGAATTTTTCCAGCAATTAAAAAAAATAGCAGCAACAGAAGAAAATAACTTTTAACTAGCTAACTATCTATGTATATATATATATATATATATACACACACATATATATATATTTAGCTTAAATTTATTTAGTTTATATATATATATATATCTTCTTTTATCTATATAAATGTTTCAATCTATTTTTAAGCCAATGTTTAAAGTGAAACTACATTATTACACCTAAATTTATTATTTGGGAAGGTTTTGCCCTTTTGTTTCATTTTGCTCCTTCATTTAACTTAAATATACATAATACTTAATATTATGCAAACTTAATATATATAACTCAGTAGGGGCTTGTTAAGAGTAAGGACATTTGCCCAAGTGGGGTGGCTTTGTTGATTAGAACATCATCCCCTGCACAAAAAAGTTTGCTGGTTCAATCCTGGTCAGGGCACATACCTGGGTTTTGGGTTCAAAACCCAGTCAGGGCACGTAAGGAGGCAACTGACTAATATTTCTCTCTCTCCCTGTCTTTCCCTCTCTTTCTTCCTCTCTCTCTAAAATCAATTTTAAGAAAATATCCTCAGGTGAGGATTAAAAAGAAAAAGAGTAAAGTCACCTTATGTTGCCTAATGTTTTTTTTCAAAAGTTTATTTTATTCTCATTTGAGAGAGAGAGGAAGGGAGAGAAAGAGAGAGAACCATCCATGTGAGAGAGAAACTGATTGCCTGCCTTCTGCATAAGCCCCAACCAGAGATTGAGCCTACAACCTAGGCACGTGTCCTGACTGGGAATCAAATGGGTGACCTTTTGGTTATGAGACAATGCTCCAACCTACTGAGCCACATCAGCCAGGGCAAAAAAAAAAAAGGCAAAAATTTTAACAGACACTTCACCAAAAAAGATACACAAATGACAAATAAACACATGAAGATATTCAGTATCATGTCATTTTATTTGTTGTCACTGGTAAATGCAAATTAAACTACACTGAGATACCACTACTGGAATCATTGGTATGAAAAAGAGTGGCAATACCAAATGCAGGTGAGGATGTGGAACAACTGGAAATCTTGGAAATCATATATATTGTTGATGGGAATCTCACTTTGGAAAGCATTTCTGTGGCTTCTTAAGAAGTTCGTATATACTTACCCTATGATTCAGCCATCCCACTCCTGTGTATTTACTCGTGAGAAATGATAACACTTACCCACACAAGGATTTGTACTTTAATGATCACAACAGCTTTTTGCATATGAGCTAAAATCTAAGGCATCCAAATTGCCAAGTGAGTTTTGATATAGCTATACAATGGAAAGCTACTCAGGTATGAAAGGAACAGATTGCTGAATTGTACAACATGCATGAATCACAAACACATTAAGCGGAAGAGGATAAATACAAGGGCTACATACTGTATAATTCTATTTGTGTGACAATTGAGATAAGGCTAACCTATAGTGACATAAAGCAGGACAGTTTCTAGAAGGTAGGGGAAGGAACTGACTACAGAAAGGCAGTAGGAAGCTTTTGGGGTGAGGAAAATGTTTTACATCATGAATGTGACAGTGGTTACAAGACTATTTACATTTGTTGATGTTATCAAATTGTACAATTAAAATGGATGGATTTATATATATATATAAAACTAATTTTTTTAGAAGAGGAGCTGAGTCACCAGCCTGTACCTAAGGCCACCCTGGCATACAGAATAGAATTGCCCTGCTCAATGTGAATTTGCTGGGGTGAGAGAGAGCCGGCTTTCCCGCTAGGACAGACAACTTTAAACCTGGCTAAACCGAGGGTTCATTAGCAAGGATGAGGGTGGGCTTATAATCAGTAGTGTTTGCTACTCAGAGTTATATATATAGACTTTGGTGAACATTAATGTCCTTATTAAAATTAATCATATATAATCTTCATTCTGTAATTAAAGTCCAGCCTTTCATGTATAGCAATTGTCTATGGGACCACTTTTGGTAACCAAAACTGTGCAGAATGTTAAAGAAAAAGAAAAATTCAATTAAGACACATATCAAGCAAATCTCCCAGCTCAATCAGTGGGCAATTTAGAGAAGAGTAGATTAAGCTCCCCCTTTAACAGTTGTGACATTGTGACCCGCACATGTGGTATGTGACCTTCTTTAAACTCTCTATTTTCCTTTCCTACATATGGGTTATTTTGTTTTCAATCCTTGGCTGCTTAGCTTGTCCTTCTGTCTTTGAAGGGAGAACATTTTTGGCCTAACTCTCAGAGAGGAAAGACATATGCTGCTTTGCTCTTGAAATCTGTTTATTTTTCCCCACTACATATGTTTTGCCTCCTCCTCTGATGTCTGTGCTGAAATTTAAGAAGTCTGCCTTGCACTGATGGTTCTCATTAAAAATAGGCCCAGGCTGGTCCCTGCTTCTACCTAGATTTCAGGACCACAGATTTCAATGTTTGATTTGTAGAGCTATGCAAAACTTACGTTCTCTACTCCTGATGCATAACTGTAGTTGTCAGAGAATTTAGGCACCAAATGACTAAGACCTGGTACAGGCTGACTTGAAACATCTGATATTTAAGTAAGACAATCTACTTGGTGCTTGCTTCTAGATTATCTAGGTCCTAAATACCTTAGGAATGTAGGTAATCAGAAAACAAACAAACCTGGCCCCATTATCTCAATAGTCCCCTTTCTCCCTGAAAGCCCTCCCTGAGTTACACATTGAAGCTGTGCCCTGGGCCCTGGAGAAGGTTAACAGAAGGGTCTGTTTGAATAGTACTGTCTCTTGGAAACCTGTAACTGAAAGTATTGTCCATTATGTGGATAATTCACAATAATGAATTCATTCTTGGATTTATGTTCATCCTGCTGATTTCTTTTATTAAAAAATGAAAACTATGTAGCCATTGGCACTTTTACTTTTGTCTTAGTTGTTAGGAAACCTAAAAGCTAAACCTTCTAAAGAACTGTAATGAGGAGCCTGACTGAGATACTGATTAACAGCTGAAATATTTGGTTTTTCAAATGATCTTAGTCAGAGCCCCTGGCACATGTCCAGCTATAGAGACCTGGGAAGGCCCTGGAGACAATGTGACTGGTCACTTCTGCTAATTAAGGCCTCTCTTGCCCCTAATGGGGTTCTTATTCCACACCTTGAATAGATAATGAGTTGTCTTAGGACAGGCTTAAAGACTATCTGAACGAAAAGGAAAAGAACCTCCCAATCCTAACACAGAATAGTTTCCTCAGTTGGGGGTGGGGGGTCTCAGAAGAACCCTCAAGCTGCTCTAATGATAAACTTCCCTGCTTGCCACATCCTCCATCTGCACCACTACCTTCGGAGAGCGATCTTTACTGTGTTTTCATGCTAGCGTGGTTTGATCTTGCTCACCCCTAACCTGGCCTCACCACTCATCTTCCTCTCTTGCTCCCCATTTCCTCTTCTACACACTTAGCTGGAATCCCTGTGTCTGTGTTCTTGTTACAATCTGTCTGCCCACCATGTCTCAGCATAGTCCGCAAGGATTCTCTATGGTTGTCATTAGCACTATTTCTCCAATTGTTTCTGGGTTTTCTTTACTTACAAGCACCAGAGAGATTCCCCTGAGATTAGGTATGGCTAGGTGCCCTGCCTTGACCAAATAAAATGTAAATGGAAACTTTAAGATCCAGCATGTAATTTACGTCTTCTGCTGCCTCAATGATAATAGAAGCATGTGTTGAAATAAAGCCTCCATCAGCTTGGATCCCTGAGTTACAGAGTTAACAGAATACACTGCTAACTTGCAATGGCCTTACCAATCCTAAATTTCATGGGAGCTCTCAGGACTTTGTTTGCATTGCTTTTTAGTCTATGCCTTATTAGCCATCATTATTCTTGTTGACTTCACATCCATGTTTTTGACCTTCAGTATCTTAGATTCATAGATTCTGCCCTCCTTACCTTTACAACTCTTTCCTTTATATTTATCAGTATCCATTCAGTTCATATCCTAAATCTCATTGTAAGACATCTACACCAAGACTGAAATCCCTGAGTTAAACTTGTCTTCCAACTTCCAAATTCCAAATTCCTGACCACTCTTCCTGGATTCATCTTGGTTAAGGGTATTTTGTGCCTGTTTCCTCATGGGAAAATTAAACAGCAAAACCCACACCCATCTCATCCAACTATTGTGGGGATTTAACTGAGACAATCCACAAAAGCCCTTATAGCAGTCCCTGGCCCATGGCAAATACTCAATAGTTGTTAGTTCTAATAATTGTCATTATGATGTGCTACAGCAGCCACTATTATTAGATTTGCTCTCCATTCCTGTTGTTTGGGACATTTTGTTCTAATTCTAACTTTGTCCTAATTTCTAATGTACTAAATCTATTAGCATTCTTTGACAATGAATTTTCGCTCCATGCGTCCCAGCTTTGGCTCCCCCTAAACCATCCAGTTTCTTTACTTGGAGTTGACAACAGACACATAAAGGAGCCCAGGGAAGACTGGCAGGAAAAGCATCCAGCTGAGCCAGCCCAAACCATCACCCCATCTAACCCATTAATTTTGGAAGTGATTTGTGATACAGCAAAAACTTAACTGATGCACTTCATAGCTGTGTGACTTTGAGTGAACTGGTTATCCTCTCTGAACCACTATTGTTTTACCTGTAGAATAAAAATAATGTTTATCTTGTATGTGAAGATTAAGCAGCTGACATAGTGAACACTCAATAAAGTGAATGCTTCTTATCTTCTCTATGACATTCTGGAATATTCACGATAGCCATTACTTTCTCCTTTCTCCTTCTCCAAATTTCCTACTATAACTTTTACCTTCGCTGGATCAATCTGCACCCCCTTTTCATGAAAGTTTTCTACCATCTTCAGGAGTTCTCTTTTCTTGCCTTGCTTTTACTTGAGTTCCTCACGTCCTGTCTCTAAAGAGTCCCACTGTTTGTGAGCTTGCACGTGTCCGTGGCTTTATGATCATGCAGTGAAGACTGAACTCTCCATCTGTCTTGAATTCCCAGCGTTTTTTCTAACATCTCCATTTGATTATCTGGTAACATCTGAACCACAACAGTCAACTGTACTCATTATTTCCTCTCCCATTGGCTCACCTTCCCCTTTAACCTATTTTTTTTTCATTATCACAAAGGAAATTTTAAATTTCCAATTTCCTTTATCATCTGTATCCAATTAGTTTCTGTTATGTTTCTTCTTTTGAAATCCCACTGTATTCTCTTTATTCCCCATTCTTACCACCACTCCTTTCTAGGCCTTTCCCCGCTCCATCCCATTCCTATCCTAGCCACTGGTCCTCCATTTCTCTTGATTCCACTATTTCTACTTACTGCTAGCAACAGCTTTCTCTTAGAAAGATTTTGGTCTTATTGTTTCTCTGCTCAAGACCCTACAATAATTCCACTTCACCTCTCCTTCAAGCTCCAATTCCTTCCTCTGGTTTCTTCCTACACATGGTGGCCTCATTGCAGTACCTAAACTTGTTTCCTGCTTCTCAATGAATTGCTCCCTTCTGGGGGGTGTGTTCTTAGCTAAGTATCTCCATAAGAAGATGCTGAGGCAAAGATTAAAATGCTGATGCTTTATCTGAAAAGTGAAATCCATGGCAACAGAGGAAGGGAGAATGCAGAAAAGGAAGGAGCAACGGGAAGCTGCACAGAGAGGTGTTAGGTGCTGCTCTGCTTCAGGATGAGCCAGCAGGAACTCATGGGGTGGGGGGAGGCTTGACCAGGATGTCTGCACACTGGGCTTCTCTAGGCAGGCTGCAAGGAGGCTTGAGCCTTCAAGCAGTACATGGTAGAGAAACACAGGAGGAATGTCTCAGTCTGGCTCCCTTTGTCTTCTATTTCTCATTCATGAACACTCCCTTCACAGGGAATAAACTGGCCCCCACTCCTGGGTTCCATCATGTCCTGATTGGTAGGTGCTTCGGGTGGCAGATCTTACACAGCATGGCATGGGGTACTTCAGCCAAGACCAAAAGTATAAGGAGGAGAAACTCCAGCAGCTGTCGGGAGAGGCCAGAGCAGAGGGCCAACCAGCTCAGGCAGGTGCCAGGTCGGTCCAGTGCTGAGAGGCCCTGAGGAGGCCCTTGAGCTGGGTCTCATACAATTTGCCTGTGGCCCAGCCCCTCCAACCATACCTTGTTTTCTCTCTTTGTTTCTTTGCATGGGCTATTCCCCACAAACTTTTTTTTCTCCTGACATTCCAAAGAATCATACTGATTCTTTAGTGACTGTTCAATTTTCACTCTTTCCATAAAGTTCTTCCTCACTACCAGCAGAAGACATTTGCTGTTTTGGTTGTCTCTTCCTGTTAGCATACTGTTCTCGCCTTGGGTTGGGAGTGTGTGGTGGGGAGCATTCCTACTGTGTACAATCTTTTTCCCGCTTTCTCATCCAATTCCTACTATGGGAGAGAAAGTTCAATGTGTCTTCTACCCTCACCTTTGACACATTTTTAAGCTCACCTGATCAGTTACTAGTTCCCTAGGTTTTAAACCTTGCACTAGTAAAACAAAGGTAAAGTGAACATCTAAAGACCGGATGACTCACTGTACTGAATGTAGTCTGTAGTCTTGTCAGCTGCACTGTTTCAGTGAGTGATCTTGGCCTTGATCCTGTTGCCTAGCATTTTGACTCTCTTGGTTTCTATGTGTTCTCCAAGCCTCATCCTCCAGGCTCCTGTGGATTGTGTGAACCCCGCTCTCACTGCCCCCTGATATCACTTCCATTAATTTGTCTTTGTTTAAGGTGGCCAGTTAGTTTGTGTTGCTGGTAACTAAGCACTCTGTTTATACTTAGTAGCTTCTGTTACCTTCTGCCACTTTCGGACATTTATAATAGTTGGAGATAGTCTATGTAAGATGTCAAGCATGATGCTTGGAACATGGCACATACATAAGAACTGCCAGAACATTATTACCTATTATTGAATGCAACAACATTATTGTCATATTCAATAAATATTTGTCAAGTTTCAGACACTGTGGGAAATGTTCAGGCAAAATAAAATGAAAAAGAGCATGAGTTATTTGTTTAATGTAAAAAATATGTTAATAAAATCAACAGATTGGGTACACTAGAGACTATATTACAAAGTACATTGGCAGCACAAAAGGGCAAGTGGTGTGTGAGTGAGGGAACAGTCAGAAAAAGCTACTACCTGGGGAGGAGACCTTCGAGTTGGGTCTTGAAGGATCACTAGGAATTCAACGGATAGAAAAAGGGGGGGATGGGCATCCTAGCCAGAGGAAAACATGGCTGAGCTCTGAAAGAATGTGGGTGCTCAGGGGAAAGTGAAGAGTTTAGAGCAGGCCAGGGGATTGCTAGGCTATTCTAAAGGCCAACTTTAATGACTGCATGAGTTGAAGAGAGGCTGGTCAGCCTGGGTCCCTGACCTCATTCAGCTGCCACGAGGCAGTACTGGGGCAGGTCAAGTTGGAGATGTAAGCAGAATAAATGCGACAACAGGTATAAAGTGCACTTTCAAGATTCAATACATGGTAGCTGTTGTTATGATTACTGTCTTTAGAGGTAGTAACTACTTAAGAGATATTGTTAACCAGATTTTACAGAGGGGGACACTGGGACTCAGAGAAGGTATTTGGTTGGTCCAAACGTCAAATAGCTAATATTTTCCAGAAACATAATTTTAATCTTAGGTATTCTGACTTTCCAATATCAAGTGTGGCCTTCCAGGATTAATTACTTCCTGTATGCTGTAAAGGATCTTTTCATGAAAGAATGGTAGAATGGTGTCCATTCCTACAACAAATCCTATTTCTTAGTAATGTCTTCTTCATAAAATTTGAATATTGTCTCTGCCACTAGAAGATTGTCAGGTTTTTAAGTTATTTGACTATAAGGTAACTTCTTGATGAAAAGTGTGGAGAAGGTGTCATAAAATAACAAAAGATGGGGATCTTGAGGCACACGTGGAGAAAAGAAGTGCTCATAGAACTGCAAGTGCAGAATATTGCCGAATATTTGCCTCTCTCAGGAGTGGACAGAAGGAGGAGTTTATAAAAAACAAACAAACAGAAAGAAGCACCAATAACAGTGATGCTTTGTAGCATCTTCTTCAAAACAGAACAGATAGAAATGACACAATGACAAGTATCTTTCTAAATGGCTGTATCTTTTTTAAAATTGAGATATTGTTAACATATTATAAATGTATTTCTTACTTTTTAGGTAATTGGTGCCCAGCTATAAATTTCTTGTGTGCTGCTACTCTTACAAACTTTGATTTCAAAGTCTAACTTTCCTGTTAAAGGTTTTTATTGTTACAGATACCCAGCAGGTGGGGACATCCTGCAGGATCCAGGGGACAAATGCTGTTTACATGTCTTTGTGAACAGCTGTCTTCCAGACTCCCCCCTAAGTTGATTTCCTCTTTCTCAATTAAAAAAAAAAAAAGCACACTAGTCAGATTCCCCCAATGACCAATTTCTTTTTAAATTTTTGCTATAGCTGGTCACTAATTCATTTTCATCTTTAATACTTGGCTTTCAGGGAGAGGCTCTTTCCTAGTTTGTCTTTCCCCTTGGAGTATCCTGTGCTTTCATATAAATGAGAAGACAAATGATAGTGTGTCTCTTCACGTGTGTCCAGCTGCCTTTTCTAAGCATGCACTGACAAAATTTCCCTATCTTCATAAAGTCTTACATTCTAGTCTTATGGTAGCTGTACAATATTGCCTCCTGATCCATGCATGTTGATGATGACGATGATGAGAAGGGGGAGAGGGGATACGAGTCAAAGAAAATACTTATTGGATACTTACTTGATGCCAGGTACTATGCTAAGAATCTGGATTCTCACCTTTTTATGTAGGTCTTATATTTTTTCCCGTTTTCCAGATAAAGAAACTGAAGACAAAAAGATGAATAATTGTAAAAGGTAAATAATTTTCCAAAGATCACTCAGTCAAATAAATGTGAGAGTTGGTATCTGGTTCCAGACACTCTGATTTCAGCATTATTTCACCATTGATTTTCTTGTGTGAAATCCTTGTTAAATTCTATTTAAGTGTATTTTTTAAGTTATGCTCTGGAAACTCGGACTTTTAAGTAAGATACTATAAGCCCTTTAAGAAACCATTAAACATCAGAAAGTAGGTTCTACCTGGCATTCTCTATGACCAGTAATGGAAGGTATAGCAATATAAAAGTTACGCATTTGGACTCAGTTTCAAGAGATAAAAACCCAATTCAAAATCATTAAAGGAAAAGGAAAGTTTATTGGCATGGGGATGTAAAGAAGGCTGAAAACCATGATGTTGCTAAGGCTCAGGCAGCGGCCTTGGCAGGAGCTCAGATAATAACTGTGATTGGCCAATCCACAGGAGGTGGTGGCCTGAGTAGAGGGGTGGGGGAGTGGGGTAAGGTCATCTTGCACAAACTGGATTTTCTTGTGGTAACCTCAGAACCACAGGAAGGTAATTCAGAAAGTATATGAGGGTGTAGTTAGAACATCCTATAGATGTTTTCCTGGACAATGGAGAAGCTAATACATTTTCTTAAGAAATATTATCTAAGAAATGCTTTCAAAGATAAAGGCCTAAACTGAACGGTGAAAAATGTTCTCATTTGAAAAGGCAGTTCTGGGCCAGGCAAGGCATGGGTTCCTGGCCTCTGTCATAACTTGACTCACGTTGTTCTGTACACTTGAACCAAGTAGTGACGACAGGATTTGGAAAAGCAAAACCTTCTCTGACATTTAAGCAGATATAAGACAGAATGTTCAAGGCAAGAAAAGCCATGGGTAGCCAAAACAAAATCTGTAAGAAATAATGAAACAAGGACAGACAGAATATGTTGATCAAAGTTAATTCAAAGTTAAGAAATTCAGAAAGAGCTGGAAAGAAGAGTTCCACTGAGGCCTGAATGAAGAACCCTTGGGTGGTATTCACATCTGAGGCAGCATTTATTCTATTTTATTTTGAAACTGACTTGCAGAGTAGCTACTTCACTAATTAAGCTCAGCCTTCTTAATGAGTTTCTGTTTTTAATTTTAAAATAATCTGGTAGAAGACCATGATAATTTACTTTTGTTAACTGCAGGAGACCTTGAGTTTTAGGTTCTAGGATATATTAGGGGAAGGCTAGTTTGCTTTTCTAAAGGACTCCAAAATACAATATTTTAACTTAGGTAACAATTTTATTTCTTTTTTCCCCAATGCAGGCAGGCAGCAAGGCGGCTTTGTTTCATGAAGTAATTCACTTTTCTTCTGTCTTTTTGGGAGTGGTCCGCACTTATGGGGAAGAAGTTGCAGGGTGGCACAACATGAGGTTAAGCTGGTAAAAGGGGGGAACACCCAGCATGTGTGGCAAAAAAGTCCCTCTCAGCTGGAGGAGGCCCGCAGTTGTGCACTTCACCTCTGCTCAGATCCTGTTGACCTGAAGCGAGTCAGAGTCTGCTATGGGCTGAATGTTTGTGTCCCCTCAAAAGCCCTACAATGAAGCCTTAAACCTCAAGGGAAGCTGTAGGTGGAGATGGGGCCTCTAAGGAAGGATTAAGGTTAAATGAGGTCATAAGGGTGGGGCCCTGATCTAACAGGATTAGTGTCATAAAAACAGATACCAGAGCACTTGCTCTCTCACACTCTCTCACTCTCTCCCTTTCTCTCTGCACCCCCACCCCGACTCTGCCAACACACAGAGAAATGGCCATATGAAGACACAGTGAGCAGGGGGCTATCTGCAAGCCAGGAAAAGAGTTCTTACCAGGAACCAAATAGGCCAGAATCTTCATTGTGGACTTCCAGGCTCCAAACTATTGCTTAAACCACCCATTCTGTGATGTTTTGTTATAGCAGCTGGGGAAGACTAATACAGATTCACGCCTACTTGCAAAGGAAGCTGGAAATGCAGTTTCTGCCTGAGTGACCAAGTGCTCAGAAGAAAAAAAAGTAAGGATTTCTGGAGGCAACTAGCCATCTGGCATCTGGGCTATAAACTGAGTCCTGCCTGTCACTTTTATAGCTGCTTTGCCCAGTTGTTTAGGGTTTATAGCGCAATGATCTTTATATAAGACCAAAGATGATAAACCTCACAGTTCCTCAGGTAGTAATCCTGTCCACTCCCAGGCCCCAGGTTCTCCTCTGCCACTGAGCTGTGTGACTTTTATTCCTTTTCCTCTTCTTAATTCACATAATCCCTTTAAATTCTTTCTTTATCATAGACTGAAATGGAATCTTCAGTGCCTGGCCGGATTTTAATATAGCTACTCATTATTTTCTCCATAACATCACCTACGCTTGATTTCTGGGAGACAGCGTTTACTTTACACATTAGTCCCCCGTTGCTACTATAATATTAACACACGTTTAGTGGCTTCAGATGACACACATTTATTACCTTACCATTCTTTGTCAGAAGCCAGAAGTTCAAGTGGACTTTCACTTGTCTGAAATCAGGGTGTCCTCAGAGCAGGTTCTTCCTGGAGGCTCTGTTTCTTTGCCTTTCCAGCATTCAGAAGCTGCCACATTTCTTGTCTATGGTCCCCTTTCCCTGTCCTTAAGCCAGCAATGGCAGGTTGAGTCCTCTGACTCTCTTGCCTCCCTCTTTCACTCAATAGGGCTATGGGGTTACTATGGGCCCACCCAGATAATCCAGGGAAATCACCTCAAGGTCCTTATTTACACAGAAAATGCAACAAATCCTAAATGTGTATAATTTAATAAGTTTTGGTAAATGGTTATACCCATCCTACCAACACCCCATTCAGGATACAGAATATTCCAGTCCCCCAGCCTCGCTTCTGGCCCCTCCCACTCCATCTCCAGTCTCTCCATAGGAAGCCGCTGTTTCCTTTTGGTTAGTTCCGTGTGTTGCTAAACTTCATGTAAATGGAATTATACAGTGCTCTCTCATGTCTGGCTTCTTCCACTTAATGTAATGTTTTTAAAATTCATTCATGTTTTCATGTGAGTTAGTGTTTAATTCTGTTCCTTTGCCAAATAATATTCCATTGTGAAACAGACCACAATTTTTAAATCTATTTTCCTGCTGAAGGACACATGATTTGCTTCCAGTTTTGGACTATAAATGAATACTATACAAATTTATGAAAAAAATCCTGATTTAATCACATCTGCAAAGTCCATTGTGTCATGTAATATAACACATTCCCAGGTTTTAGCTATTGGAATGTGGACATCCTTGGGGTACCATCACACAGCCTACTGCCCTAATCTGCCTACTGGTCTCCTCCTCTTACTGCCCCCTCCCCCCCCCTAAGACTCAGTCCCCTAATCATCTCATTTCTGGCTGTGGGACCGTAAGGAGCTTAGCCTACACAACAGCCTCTTTAGCTTTGTTCTGGATCAGACTCTGACACCATAACCCAATTTTTGTAACTAAGTTAACTAACTGGGTTAGTAACTCTCAGCTCTTTCCTCGGTAACCAAGCCCGTAGCTTTATTCTCCAGGCCTAGAGCCTGGATTCTGGACTTGGTTCTCCTATGCCCATGTGTCTGCCTGGAATCTCCATTCCTTTACAACTAAAGGGCAGCTTTACTTGCACCAAGCTTCCAGAGAGCACTCCTGCTCCATACTCTGGTCATCATGTCCAGATCCCTGCCATGTAGGCTGCACAGGAAAGAGACACTGGCCAGGCTGCACTTCCTCTGCTTGAACGTGATCACCCTCCCCTGAGGCTGGCTCCTCCAGCCTGGTCAACCACCAGTGACCAGACCTAGACTGCTTTTCAGGCAGGCACTGGTCAGTTTAGCCCAGTGTTTTTCAAATTTCGTTGCACATTAGGATTACATGGATGTCCAGGCTTCACCCCATCCCAAATGAATCAGAGTCTCTGGCTCAGAGTCTGTAATGGACCAGCATCAGTGTTTTTTAAGACCCCTCCATTGATTCCAACATACAGGCAAGATGGACACGTGAACCAGTGATTTATGGCTCAGAGTGTGCTCTGCTTTCCAGCTTTTCTCACCTCACATATCAGCGCTTTTTGCAGACTGAGACTCTCGTAATTTAAAAGTGGCTACATAATAACATATCACATTGAGTTACGATAAATTAGTTAATCATTTAACTATTGGTTGGCATTTAGGCATTTTCATTGTTCATCATTTACAGTGAACTTCGAAGCAAGCGTCTTTGTGAGCCTAGTTGAGCTGAAATTCTACTTTCTTACAAAACATGAACATTCTTATATCACGTGCACCTTAAATAGGCCACCCCTGAACTTTCATGAAAATTTATACTGCCAGGTTTTATAAGACACATACAACTGTGACATTTTTACTGTTTCACCTTATCAAAACGTGTTCATTAAAATGCCTTTTGAAATTCTTCTTGCACTGGAATCTCTCTGCTTAAATCTTGAACTGTGACAAATTGTGCCAACTTGCAACTTTTGACACTGCCCTTCCTATTCACTCTCCCAATGTGCTGACCCTTTGCATCCCTTGAAATCACAAGTGTGAGTCCCCAGTCTGCAGTGGAAAGATAAAGTCTGACTGAAGTTGGGTGGGACTGAATGTGCAGGAGCCCAGGGTACCAGGAGACAGAGAGCCCTTCGAAATTCCTCCTCCTGCCTTAGATCTCATCCTCATGATGTCAGGGCAGTAATGCAGAGAACTATCAACCAGAAATCAGATCAGGGCTCTAGCCTTAGACAGGACCTTAACACCCTGAACCCATTTCCTCAAGTCTCACACAAGACTCACCAACTACCTGCCCATCTTACAGAACTGGGAAGATCAATGTGTGAATGCGGTTAAGACACGCTAGAAGATACATATACGTGTACGCACGCAAAGCTACTTCATGCAGAAATACTTATAATTCTGTATTGGAATATTTACATGCTTAATACTGATAACTTATTTAACAATGAATTTACTTCATCATTTATTTTATAATTAAATGCTTAATGTTTTAATATTTTAGTAGTTAAAAGCATCTGTATTTTAAATTTGGTACCGTGATGAGTACTTTCTCACCCAACTATGTTGCATCCTTTTTAAAGCATTAAATTCTACCTCTTGTTATGTACCTCTATGATTTTTTAAAGAAAAATAATTGCTAATATTACAATGATAAATTATTCATTAAGAGTTTAAGAAAGTGTTTTTAGAAAAACTGGAATTGGTAGAGTTGTCCAATTGTTAACACAACTGAGATAATGTTATCTCCCTATCAGGCCAAAAAAATAAAAATAAAAGACAAAATGAGAGCGTGAGAGGGTAAAAGGGACTTTTATTACCCTGTGTGTTTGTATTGTGAGAAAGTGAAATCTGCAAAGTGCAATGAATGTACTTTTAATAGAAAAAAAAGAGAGGAAATTTAAAACATTTTAACAGGGACCAGATGTAGTTTAAAAAGAAAAAAACGAAGCAGTTGAAATCTCGTGTTAA
This sequence comes from Macrotus californicus, assembly GCA_007922815.1. NCBI lineage: Eukaryota > Metazoa > Chordata > Mammalia > Chiroptera > Phyllostomidae > Macrotus > Macrotus californicus. The sequence goes on along the minus strand of VMDR010008748.1, from coordinate 5,769 downwards.
GACTAAACTTCCAAAGAGAATGAGACCTCTTTCTGCAGCAATAAGAGGAAGCTAATGATTAATAATAAAGTCCAAGCGACCTTTCTTGCCTTCCCTAGAAAAGTGGGACACAAGTTACAATACATTTTAAGCAAAATCTTCCTAAAATCCTCTGCCAACCGCCGAGGGGGAAGCCTGGTCAGCTAAGCCCAGATTCTCCTCTGGAGAGGGAAAGCTCGAGGTCAGGACTCAGGCCACCTTCTGGGGGACACGGACGCTGGATAGCTCAGCCCTGGGTGCTTTCGGAGGGAGGAGGCTGGCGGCCGGGCTCCGGAGCACCCTCTGGACGGGGGACGTGGAAGACGCGGCCTGGGAGGAACGGCGAGGTTCGGCAGTGGCGCGTCGTCCCGGCACCCGGGCCCGGGGCGGGCTGCAGAGCCACCGTAGGGCGGGCAGGGTCAACGGGGCAAATACTTTCTCGGAATGCACCGGTCTGGGCCAACGTCAGGAGTTTTCCTCCTTCCCAGCCCACCTTTTCCACCCCACCCCCCAAACTGGGACCCAGCGGACGCAGCTGGTCAGCCCCCCACCCCATCCTGAGTTGGGGCACCCTCTGCGCAAGGCGCAGGGCCGGCGGACAGGTCGAGCGTGGCCTGGGAGCGGCGAGTGCCCGCGGGTCCCAGCGGGCTGAGCCACGGGGCCTCCCTGGGGGAGGGGTCTGCGGCGGCCAGGGCAGGACAGGGAGGGGCGGGTGGCGGCGGAGGTCGGCGGGGGTGTGTACGAGGGGCGGGCTGCCGAGAGGCGAGTGCCCCACCGGGAAGCAGCGACTCGCGCTCTGTGGAGAGTCCCCGCGCGTGGCTGCGGATTTCTTTCCCGAGCCACCGGGAGGCGGCGGCGGCGAGATGCGCAGGGGCGGCTCTGGGGTCGCACTCTTAGCCTCGGTGCTCTGGGTCGCCGCGCAGTGCCAGCAGAAAGGTGAGCCCCGGTCCCCAGTCCCTCTGCGAGCGGCGGGCGACTGCGGGACAAAGCGCTACGCTTTGTCTCTTTTTAGGTGGGTGCGCGAATCCGCGTTCGCCTCTGACTGAAGGATCGGACACGTGGGTTTCCCCCGCGGCCCCTGGAAGCGTCTCTCCAGCGGGGCGGGAGAGGGCTAGGAACGACACCCTTGACGGACGCAGCCCCCTCATCCGAACCTTCCGCTTTAAACTCCTGGGACTCTGGGGGTTCCACTCCTGACTTCTGCAATTCCGGAGCGCCGTGGAAGAGAGCAGTGTGGGAGTAGCGGGAGTGGGGCGCCGGGGGGCGGGTGCACCGAGCCCGCCGCGGTCTCAGGCTCTGGCGGGCTGGTCGGGCAGCGGGCGAGGTGCGGGGCCGCCGACCGTGCGCGGGGAATGAATGGCAAAGGCTTTCTGCCGGGTCTCTTCATTTTGCCTTGCGGTGGAAAGCCCGATCTTCCGCGGCGGGGAAGGGGCAGGCTCCTCGGGGAGCGACCACGGTGAGAAGCACGCCCCGAGCCAGCTGTCCCAGGCCGGGGGACCGTCCGTGCAGCCCCCGCAGGCCGCCCCCAGGACGCAGAGGCGTCCTCCGAAACGGCGCTCTTTGTGCCTGCAGTCCCCGAGGTGGCCTGACTCGCTGGGTCAGCCCTTGGTCACTCCGGGGTGAGCCTACGGAGAAGGGAGAGAGGACTCGGCCTGCTCCTCGTCGCATGGGTTAAATGGCTCTCGTGGCAAGGTTCTGGGAGAGCAGAAGCTAATTTCCATAGCTTCTGCCAATGCCGAGAAAGGGAAACCCACTTTTCGTCTGCGGACAATCCCACTGCCCACTCTGCCTTTAGGGTTCCCCCTTCACAGCTCTTTTGCTTGTTGGCTAAGCCGTCACAAATATTTGTTGAAAACATCTTAAAGTACGTAACACCTGACCATGGGCATATGTCCACAAATACATATTTCATCACATAAATTTTAAGAAAACACACTTCAAAAATAGGTAGGCGGAATGCGTAACACCGTCGTGGGAAAAATGTGTGTTTTGGCATTGTGCTGAGTTAGTAACTCTGCAGAAACGAGACCGTCTCATTCATCCAAGCATTCATGATGAAAGCACTGGACCGGAGCTGGCAACACGGCTTTGAATAGCTAGCTGGGCGTCTGCTCTGCGCTAAGCTAGGCCCGGGAGAGAGGGGCATTTGCATAGTTATCCGTGAAAGAAAGGAGCCGGCCTGGGGGAGAGAAGGCTTTGAGGCTGGAAGCTGAACTCAGTTCTCTCAGGTTGCAGAAAGTGAACACGTCCCGGTTTCCCACAGGGTGGAGAGAGAGCGCTTGATGAAGTTTTATTGTTATAAGAAATTGAAAGTCCTAGACAGAGGAGATGCCCTGCATGTTTTCTGTGCCCCTCCAGGGGCTCGGCACTGGGCCTGGGCGGTTATGAATGGTGTTTGGAGAAAGTGGACCACATGGGGCTTTCCTGTTTTAAGATGCTGTGGAAAACCACCCACAGCTGGAGCCTTTGAATCTTTCATGCTGCCTTCCAGTCCCCACCCCACCCCACCAACCATCACCCTTCCTAACAAGCATCTTTGATAGTTTTGAGTTTTTTTTAAAAATTATCTGTGCTCCATGTAGATAGCATGGATTAGCACAATGGGATAATATGGTCATACTAAAATAATAAAATAATAATCCTTACCTGTATCATCTCTGAGGTAGCTATCTGGTGCTTATATTTTTTGAAATAATCATTAGCTAATAACATTTAAATTATTGGCAGTCCTCTACCTTTTCTGCAGTCTCTCCGGATTACCTTATGATTCACAAAATATGATTCAATGGATAATTCCCTTTGACATGTAACCAGCTTAAAGTAAGCTATGCGTAAGTATATTATAAGAGGTGGTGTGTTTCTGAAAATGATGTTAAATCCCACAGCTCACAATTACGTAGAATTATAGTCACTTCATAGGTTGGCTCATCAACTCTTCTGTATTAAATGTGCTTTTCCCTCCCTAAGTAACAAATAGACAATTCCAAGCATATGGAAAAAGTCAATTCCATGAATAAAAGAAAATTTACTTCATTGCCATAAGTAACATAGTGTTCGTACTTAGCATGCACGTACTCACTAGTAAAGGGTGTGCGCCTGAGTGGATTTTAAAGGTGCGTTTTTCTTTTCCGTAGCTGAATTCCCTAAGCAAGGGCCAATAAAAAAATATTGATTTTAGCAGTTAGAAACAAAGACATGTTTAATAAAAACATTACTGCCCAGCTCCTATATCTCCTGGACTTTGGCCCACTCCTTTTCCCTTCCCTTTTTAAGACATTAAATATAAAGCCTACATCTGTAGCTAATCTAGTGTGATCGAGAATTCACATGTGACAAGGACATGACATAAACGTGTACACTGCTGTGTCATGTCTTGTGCCCCTCCTAGGACTGCACTGCTTTATAAGCCACTATCATAAAATGTTTACATGGCCACTATTGCAAGGTAGTCATCCTTGAGATACCCTACCATTTTATAATAAGTTATTCATAAAGTTCTATTAATATTCATTATCATTGACAAAGTTTCTATGGGAAAATAACAGGATAAATCTTGGTGCTTAAGGTATTTTATTCTCTGGACTTACTAACTGTGGGAAATTGGGCAAATTACCTAGCTTCTCTGTGCTTTAGTTTCGCCATCTGTAAAAAGGGAGCAATAATGGTGCCTACCTGGAAGAGACTGTTAATGATGAAATGAAACAATGCAAGGAAGGAGCTTAGAACAGTGCCTAGTTCAGGGTTAACCCTCAATAAACATCAGCTGTAAGCATTACAGTAGCTCTGCTTTGTGCAGAACTGTTGGAGAGGCCCTCCTCCAAGCTACATTCTCTGGGATATATAATTGCTTAGAAAGTTGGAGTCTGGGTTTGTAATCAGAAAGTCTGGATCTCAAGTGCCAGACCTGTCACTTTGATGAGCCATGACATTGGTTCAGTTTCTTTATATATCTGAATTCTTAACACCTCAGTCGTCCTGTTTATAAAATGGATGGGGTTATTGTGATTAAATAACAGGAACAACATCATCACAGTGTTATGCCTGTCCTGTGTGCTCCATGTCCTGGCCACCCTTCCCTTTGTCACTGCTCACATTCATTAGATCACTAAGACTTGTTGATTTTACCAACTGAAAATCTTTGCAATCTGTCCCCCATTTTCTGTCCCCACTGCTGACTAGTTGTTTGATTTCCCCATAAATTTTGTGATGGTTCCCTCATGGGGCCTCCCTCCACCCCTCTGTCCTTCCTCAGTACAGCCACCACTGTGATTTTTCTAGAAACGCCACCAGTGTTGGACCAACACCTCCCAAACCCTTTACTTCATAACATGCACACACTAAATGTGCCGTAGGTCACACTGAGGGTAAACCGAGGACTGGAAGCCCAGCTCACCTTTTGTCCCAGAGCTGAGGGGAATAATCTTGGGCACATCTGCACCCATCTATAGCTCACCGGTGCTTCCCAGCACAGGGTCTGTTAAGCGCAGGACAAGTCTCCCCTTGGGGCTCTCACAGCCTGGAAACCCCTCCAGGCCCCTGGATGCTCGCCTGGTGAACTCCACGCTGTGCTGCTCTCACACTGTTGGTCCCATGGTGGGGTGACAGTGGGCTTGCTACTCAGCCTCACTCACTGGCTTGGGCATCTTGAGGGCAGACTGTTTTATTCCCATCTGTGTATTCGTTGCTTTCAATGTTCCCGAAAGTAACAGCCACCTGTCTTTATTGAGCCAAATTGAAATTAGTATCTGTACTTATGAATCAAGTAACTTAAAAAAGTATTTTTGAACAGGTATTCCATGGCCACGGTACAAAATTGAAGATGTACCAAAGGCTGTAGAGAAGAAGGTTATCTTGGCTTTGTCATCTGTTTTTGAGGCAACCATTGTTTTTGTTTCCTTGAGAATCCTTCCATAGATGTTTCTTCGTATAACTCTTAAAGTGAGCTTCTTCATGAAACCTATTTCTTCCCTAATTGTACAAGGGAGGCACCAGTTATTTCCTGATAAAATACTGAACAATATTCCTCTCTCCACTGCCCTCCCTGATACTATGCCCTCAATGTACCTATTGTGGGATGGTAATATGTCACTCATTGAACATATGTACCTGTAAAATTCCCACCTTCCACCTTGTCCATTTCAAGATGGCCTTTCACAGAAAGTTATTAAACCCATGTTTCCTAGATCTTTTGGAATTTAAAAACTAGGTCATGGATGGATTTCATAATTGCAGTTATTTTTTTAATCCTCACTCAAGGATATGTTGATTTTAGATGAGGGGGGCAGGACAGAGAAACATCAATGTTAGAAAGAAACGTGGATCAGTTACTTCCCATATGTACCTTGACTGGGAACCGAACCCACAACCTAGGTATGTGCCCTGATTGGGAATCGAACCCACAGCCTTTTGGTGATCAAGACAATGTTCCAATCAACTGAGCCACCTGGTCAGGGCTATACTCTTTCTAATAGCAGTAACAAGCTATTCCTTCAACAGTAAATAATTTTTAAATCTATGTTTTGGGAGATTTATGATACAGAGAAGTCAAGTTTGAGAATAATTCTACTAGAAGTTTAGGATAGTGTGTAATTTATTTCATCAATAAGTATGACTTATGATTGGAGTACCTATGGAAGACACAGAGAAATTTGATTTTTTAAAAAAATTCCTACTGAATAAAATTGAGTCTGTATTTAGAATACAAAAATTAACTGAGAACAGCCAGGGAGAACTCTTTGTGGTAGGCCTTAG
>VMDR010008747.1:0-35616 GCA_007922815.1 Macrotus californicus | reverse complement strand
CAAACTAAGCAAACAACTAGAACAGGAACAGAATCACAGAAATGGAGATCACATGGAGAGTTATCAATGGGGAGGGGGAGGGAGAGAATGTGGGGAAAAGTGCAGGGAATAAGAAATATAAGTGGTAGGCACAAAATAGACAGGGGGAGGTTAAGAATAGTATAGGAAATGTAGAAGCCAAAGAACTTATATGTATGACTCATGGACATGAACTAAAGGGGTGAATGTGGGTGGGAGGGGGTGTGCAGGGTGGAGGGGAATAAAGGAAGGGGGGGAAATGGGACAACTGTAAGAGCATAATCAATAAAATAAGAAAAAACATAAAAAAATAATTTCTGAAAAAAGTACAATATATTATAAAAATGCAGATTTCTAGGCCCAACTCTAGGGAGTCCTATTAAATATGACTGGGGTGGGCCCTGGAAATCTGTATTAAGCTGCACATAAATTTAAATTATTTGGACAGTCTGTTGATTTACTTGAGATATTAAAGACACCTTGAGAGCAGTCACACCAGGACTATGAGTCACTGATTTTGAAGTAAATGTCAAGTACACTCAGAAAATTACAGAGAATATACTGAGAGTATGTTTTCTGATTAATCCTAGGCCTGATGGCAGTAATGTTGTTTTGTAACATCTTTTAGTACAAGAAACAATGACCATCATTGAAACCCTCTTAGGCAAGCATGACTTCAAAGGTGTACTTCAGTATCAGGGATGGACAGGCACTCATCCAGGCTCTGCCAGGTGACTGTGACCTACCGACTGCCACACCAGTGCTGCAAGAGATGAGGTGGAGGGTAGGGGGAGGAAGAATAGGATTCCTAATACAATACATTCTCACTTCACTTTGATCATTCCATTTGAAGGAAGAAACTTTTCTTCCTTCACTTTAGTAAGTCCATTTCCTCTAGGTCTTTTCAGACTCTTCACATTTTTAATTATTTACTCAACAAACATTGATTGAATACATATATGCAGCCAGACCCTGTGCTGGGCACTGGGAGACAATAAAGAATAGGGTTATAGGCCAATGATAATATAATGTCATGAATGCAACAAAGGTGTCATAGGAGTACCTAGGATGGGTTCTCAAACCAGGCTGGCCCCAGATATCTTCTTGTCCTTCTCCTGCCTCTAAGTGTGGGCATACCCCAAGTTTGTTTTACTTGGACATAACATGGCATTTACTGGCAGGAGGATGGAGCAGAATGAGGTTGGCCATGACCAGCAAACTGGATGGATTGAAGAAAAGGTGGTCTTGGGAAGAAGAATCTAACAGTTGGTGATGAGAAGTTTGGACTGGAGGTCAATTGTCATCAAGAAGGTCCAAAGAACTTGGAAGAGATGAATATCCTGGTAGGCAGGTGAGAATTAGACAGGTAGGTATGTATTTCCTGCATGCAGCAGTGGTCATGTGGGCTCAGCCTCGAGGTTCTGGGGGAATGACTGTGGTGGTGCCTTGTCTAGAGGAATTCAGACACCGAACATGACATCCAGGCATGGACACAGATGTGGGGCCTGATGGGGATCAAGGGAAGGTCAGTGAGAGATTCCCTGAGGAAATGATATTTGAGCTGAGATTTGAAGGATAAATAAGAAATTACCTAGATAGGAGAGGAGAAAATTATTCCAAGAAGAGGAAGCAAAATGCGAAGTCCCAATAGAGAAGAGGTTACTAATGCCCACATCTTGAATAAAATCAACGGCCTGCCCTTCTATGGAGAATGAATAAGAGCTCGGGAACTTCACATAACTGGGAGATGGGATAGGCCCTGGGAGACATCAGGAAGCCTGTAAAGGGGATGGAATTTGGGGAGGAAGTTTCTCCCTAAGCAAAGAGAGCATTAATGATCATTGTGCAGTTGATCTGAGGGTCCTGAGGTGGCCAATTTGAAGGTCCCTTCTTCATCCCTTAGGGATGGCTAGGTGCCAGGAAAGGAAATAGGAGATACTTGGATGTAGTTAGGTATTTTACTTCCACAAAGGTATGTATCTCATAGTAGATTGTTATTTTTGCTCTAAACAGTCAATTTTCTTTTGATAATGTAAGATTTTTCCATTTATTTAGCATTTTTGGTGATCTTCATTCTTTCCAGTTGATCTGAATTTTCATATGGTATAATTTCCCTATTGCCTGAAGAACTTCCTTTAACATTTCTCATATGTGGATTTACTGATGATAAATTTAGTTTTCATTTACCTGAAATATCTTTACTCCACCTTCAGTTTGGAAGGATATTGTCGCTGGATATAGAATTCTAGTTTGACCATGTTATTCTTTCAACATTTTACAGCTATCATTCTATTACCTTCTGGCCTCCATCTTTTCTGGAAAAGATGTAATCATCATTCTTAATATTGATTCTCTCTGTATGTCATATTTTCTTCCCTTTTGCAGTTTTTAAGATTTTTTCTTTCTTTGTGGTTTTCAGAAATTTAACTGATAGTTTTCTTTGTATTTATAATACTTAAGGTTTCCTGAGCTTCTTGGGTCTGTAAATTGATATTTTTAATAAAACTTGGAAAAAATTTTGTCTGTATTACTTCAAACATTCTTTTCAATTTTCTGTCTCTCATATGTTTCTGGGATTTCAATTGCCCATGTGTTAGACATCTTACTATCTCACAAAGCACCGAAGTTTTCTTTTTTAATGTTTCTTTAAATTTGTGCATTAGTTCAGATAATTTTTATTGGCTCATTGTTAAATTTACCAATCTTTCCCTCTAGATTGTCTAATCTACTCTTAATGTTAGCCAATCAATTTTTTAATAATTTCAGATGCTAGCATTTTCAGTTTTATAATCTCCATTTAGGTTTTTTTTTAATCATTTTCATTTCTGTCCTTAAACTTCTCATTCTTTCACCTATCATATCCACCCAGAGGTGCTTTAACATATTTATCATTGTTATTTTAGAATCCTGTCTTTTAATTCCAACTTATGGGTTGTTAATATGTCTGTGGGAATTGACTGTTTCCTCTTGACTATGGGTCACAATTTCCTGCTTCTTCATAAGCCTGATAATTTTTTGTAATACTGGGTTGGCCAAAAATTTCATTTAGTTTTTTCTGTATGGTGCCTCTGGTAGTGCTTAGTAGTCTTTAACTTCATTTGAAACAATTTTGTTAGATTGTATTGTGACAGATGTCATATCAGCATTCATTTAAAAAACATCAAAATTGTTGAATTTTAAATGCATGATCCATGGACATGAATAATGGTGGGGGGATTGCCTGAGGGAGTGGGGGTTGATAGGTGGAAGGGGCAAAGGGGGAACAATTGGGACAACTGTAATATCATAATCAATAAAATATAATAAAAAATAAAAATGCAAAAAATAAAAATTTAAAAAATTGGTGAATTTTTGTGCAGCCATTTTAATATCGAAGTTGAAAGAAAATGTGCAACATTTTTGGCATATTATACTTTATTACTTCGTGAAAGGTAAAAATGCAACTGAAACGCAAAAAAAGATTTGTGCAGTGTGTGGAGAAGGTGCTGTGACTGATCAAATGTGTCAAAAGTGGTTTACGAAGTTTCTTGGTACTACTGACATTTTGGCCAAATAACTCTTTGCTGTGGGGCTGTTTTATGCATTGGAAGATGTTTAGCAGCACCCCTGGCTTCTGCCCACTAAAAGCCAATAGTGGGAGATAGACAATATACTCAAAATATCCAAATCAATCAAGTTATAAGTGAAAATGAAAAATGTCCTTTATTTTACAGAAAAAAGTAAGCAGGATTTTTTGGCCAATCAGTATATTTAGTATTGATGCTATGTTGCAGAGGTGCTGGGTTTAGCTATCTTATTCCAAAGAGGGTTGAATTTTGTTCTAGATAGTAATTAAGTTACTGGTGGATCACTCAATTATTATAGAGGCTTCATTTGGTTCTGTTATGGCAGGGCTGTTTTCCCTTAATCCTAGGGGGTTAACCCTTAGCCTGGGGATATATTTCTTACTTCTAAGATGTGGCAGTTATGGAATTTCACTGGAAAAGCAAGGGCCTCTTTTAGTTTGAAGTTCAAACTTGATTTAAAACTCAGTCTCCTCAATATCAGACCGCTCTTAAAATATCTGCATAGACTTTAGCCTCTCAGTTATTGCTTTCTGCCGAGTTTCTTGGATTCTTTCCCTGAACATGTTCAGTTCAAAGTCATACAAGGATCTGAGGGGAGTTTGCACATAGATTTTGGGGTTCCTCCTCTGTGACTCTCTTTTTTCCAGGATTTCCCCCTTCAGTGTCCAGCTGCTTTCCCAAACCCTGACCTCTGACTCCTGAGCCCAGTAAGTTGATGCTCTCTGCTTGGGCTCCATTCCCAGGCACCACAGCACACAATTCTTAGCGGGTAGAGAGGGTAAATATGGAGCTAATCTAGCATGTTTTCCTTCTTTGAAATGTCAAATCCTCTACAGCTTCTACCTGCTCATTAATATTCTCCAGTGCCTTAATATTTTCAAAAAAATATTTAGGGTTTTAAATGATCAACAGGAGAATTAACCCAATATCCTAATATATCACTGGGATAGGAATGGATGAAAGGTGAGTTCATTCTTTGCACCTGACTTTAAATGTTGTGAATCCAAAGTAGAAGGGATAAGAACGACTCTAAATGACCCACTTGAACTCAAATGAGCCAAATACGACCCTTTCGTAGAGCCCAGAATCAGTACTCAGAACTGTGATGGTGGAGACCAGTTAGGAGACTGGGGTTTTGATGTTGGCATGTGTTGAAGTCTCATTTTGGAGGGGTAACTCGGGGTCTGACTGAATAAGGAGGACAAGGACGAGAGAAGAGACAGAGAGGACCCCTCAGTTTTAATCTTGGTTGGTAGAACAATAGGGCAGCTCTGGAGAAAGGCGCGACAGTTGAGAAGAGTTGTTACTGGTAGAGGTGATGACAGTATCTGTGAATAGTTCAGCTGGGGGAGACAGTGTTGGGGTAAGTGAGGGTAGAGGTAGTGGTCTCTTTGAGGGAGAAGGTGTGGAGAGGGACAAGTGGAGAGCCAGGGACTGATCCCTGACAAATACTGGCATTTAGAGGGTGGGAGGAGGGAGTAGAAACTTCGACAGATCTAGAGAAAGGAAAGGAGAGGTGAAAGGGGGTCTCCAGGAAAACCTGTTAAGAAGGGAAGTTTAAGAATAAGGGGGCCTGAAAGCTCAGGAGCCCAAGCTGGGAGGAGGTGAGGAAAGACCATCAGAGGTAAGCAGGTGGTCAGCTGTGACGTGGTGAGGGCGATTTCTGGAGAGTGGTGATAACCGAAGTCATCACAGGAGGTTAAAGAGGAAGTGAACTTATTTAAAAAAAAAGTGTTCTTATCCCCCATCCTCCACTCTTCCAATTCCAGGTCATGCCCTTAGTTGCCTCTGGTCTTCCTGGAGACTCGTGGTTTCACCTGTTGCCAAGTGGCTTTTACTGAACAGTTTCAGCCCTCTGGGGATTAGTCAGCCAGAAGAGGACCGGGCCCTGGGGAGAGAGGGATGAGCACACTGCAATAGCCTGGCCTTCCCTGGTTTGGAAGGTAAATACTTTCCACCTCAGAATTTTAATGTGGGCTTTGCAAACATCTAGCTAAGATGACAGATAACACTTAATTGCCTGTCTGTCTTCCTCGAAGCGTTTTGAACAGGGTTCTTGCAGGACGCAGACTGGCTGGAGATAGAGCAGAAGGAAGAACTTGTTTCTCCAGCACCAGTTTTCCCTCTTGCAATCTCAGCAGCGGCTTTTGGAGCTGCTCTCAGATGGGGTCAGAATGGGCCTCCATGTGGACACGGCAGGTGCTGGCCTCCAAACTGACAGGCTAAGTAAGACATGGACTGAGTGAGTGTGGAGAGGAGTGGACAAAGGTAGGGAGGAAGTGAGGCTGCTCCCCAGGGTCCAGTGTGATGACCTCAGCTCTGACCTCTTTGGTGAAAGGGTAATTTGAGATAGAACCATTCTTTTACTTTGATTTCTGTAAACATTTCTTTGATGTGGTGTAGGTAACTAGTACTAACAGCAATAAGATTTTTAAAAAGTCTCTTCACGAAAGTCCTCAGTAATGAGCATGGGCCTGCGAACCAAAGGGTTGCTGGTTCCATGCCCAGTCAGGGCACATGCCTGGGTTGTGGACCAGGTCCCCAGTGGGGGGTGTGCAAGAGGCAACCACACATTAATGTTTCTCTCCTTCTCTTTCCCTCTGTCTAAAAATAAATAAGTAAAATCTTAAAAAAATAAAAAATTGAAAGGTGATTCTAATTAAAAAAAAAGTCCTCAGTAAATACTTAAAAAAATCCTTCTTAAAGAAATTCTAGTCTTTTTTTCAGATAAAGGAAAGGATCACCTAACTTCATTCTAGTATAATGACAGCTTCCGACTTCTAAGACCAATAGGGGTCCTACCCCAGTCCCTCTGCTCCCTTCAAGCCAAGCACAAGAATGAGCACAGAACTTAGGGTGGGTCTGAGGGGGTCCTGGGCAGAAAGGGCCCAACTGGGGAGCTGTGGGAGGCTGGGTGAGGCATGGCAGGGTGGGGCAGGTTGGCGTTGCCGCAAGCGTAACTAGGCAGTGGAAAACTTGCAGAAATAACCTCAATGTCTGGCACAACAGTATCACTTAATAAATAGTCGTTACTATTACCACTTGCACACTATTATTTTTCAAAGCACTCTGTATACTGAAAATCCCAGACAATATAAATTTTAGTAGATACGAGAATGCAAATGAATCCAGGATAGCAGGGACCATATCCATGGTGGCAGGGACAGTGGGGATACATTCGCCACCATATCCACAGGGCCCGGCAGACTATCCAGCACATAGCATGTGCTCAATAAATACTTATTGACTAGAAAGATGAGTAAGTAAAATAAAATCAAAGTCATTTATCTCTGAAGAGATAGAATAAAATGGGCTGGTTGAAAACACAGACTCCAAACCAGGTGTTGGGGTTCATGTCCTGGTATTGACTAGCTGGGAGACCCTGTGCCAGCTACTTAAACCCTCTGTGCCTTGGTTTCTGCACATGAAAAAGGGATGCTAGTAAAAGTAACTCCCTCAAAGGATTGTTGGGAGGTTTAGATAAGTTAATGTCTGTGATGTGTCCAGACAGTCTCTGGCACATGGTAAGAGCTATATAGTGGTTTGCTATTGTTACTGTGTCTTTAAGAAGCATTTGTATTTTTAGAAGATACTCTGAATGCAGAAGGAGCATTTATGACTGGGTACAGACTAAAGAATGAATCATCAATGACTGAATTCCACTATCTTTCAAAATACACCAAGAAGGCAATCGATGTCACCTATGTCTCAGGTCAGGCGCTATTGTGCTGGGTCTGAGGGAAGATTTAGGAAAATTGCATGAGCAGGGAGGGTGGTTCTTGGTTCCAAGCAGCCAGCAAAAATGCTACCTTCTATTTGCCAAAAAGGAAATATTTGGGAGATGGCCACACCAGCTTTCTTATGAGAGCGGGAGTGGGGAGGGGATGCAAAGTGACGCTGAGTCCATCCACTGCTAACAGCTTGCACCGTCCTGTGGGTCTGAGACTGAGAAATTTGCACAGCACTGGATGGAATCTTGTAGGATTAAAAATGCTTCTTTTTCAGGATGGGATCTAGAAATGAGGACATTTTCATTTAATGAGATCATATACAACCAATAACAGAAGTTAAGAGGAGAGAGGTGTTCTTCACTACCAATCCTACCTGTAGTAAAATGTTATGTTATTTGTATTGGTCCAGGTTCAGTCAGGGAAGTTGAATCACTCTGAGTATTGTGGAATAAGGAATTTAGCAGACTTATAACTAACAAAGTTGTGGGAGCATCTGGGAGAGCACAGGTCTAAGAAGGGGATTTGAAGGATCACAGAAGAGTCACTAACCAGCCCTATTGCTGGTAATTGAGCTGAAACCTGCAGGGAAATGGGGAGGATGGGCACGTCCTGCGTGCAGCTGGAGTTACCCTGCACAGGGGGCTGGTGTAGAAGTCTGTGGAATGTGGAGGGTTTAGTGTGGCTAGTGCCTCTGCGGATTTGAAGCAAAGTATCTGGTGGTGGGACCTACGCTCACTACCGGTTCACAGAGCTGGCAATTGGGAAAGAGCAAGAAGAGGAGCTGGTCGTGAGGAGAACCCGCCTGTACCTCTGCAGTTTTCTCACCTCCTATAACATACGGAGGCCTGTAAAGCCCACTGGCTGCTGCTTCTGCCCCACATCTCATCCAACTTCCCCTCTGAGACCCACAATCATACAACCAAGAGGATTTTGTGAGGCGTAGTTCCCAGCATAGACAAGTTGATGATAGAAGGGCTGAGCACATTTATAATGATGTAATACAATACATAGGTTTTTTTGTTTGTATTTTTATTAATTCCCATTTGACCTAATTTCAAAAAGAATTTCTGAAGCAGCCTAGAGAAACATTTGCAATGGAATATGTTTTTTTAAGAAAATATTTTATTTATTTATTTTTAGGGAGATGTGAAGGAAGGGAGAAAGAGGGAGAGAAACATCAATGTGCGGGGAAAAACATCAATTGGTTGCCTCTCATACGATTTGCAGAACGATGCCCAATCCACTGAGCCACATCAGTCAGGGCTTGAGTGGATTTTTTAAAGGAAATGATGGAGGCAAAGAGAAAAATGTAGAGCAATAAAATAATTCCAGGGTAGTGTCAGTGTTCAAGAAATTTATCTAAGAGCCTGTTCATTGAAGACAGGGCTATAGATTTGACTTAAAGCACCCTTGGAGCCCAAGCAAATATTTTGTGATAAGGATTGTCACAAAGGATTGGCACAGATTATCCTGATCTAGAGACCTAAGAGAAATATCCCCTGAGATTCTCAAAAATCTCCCTGCAATAGTGCCTTGGAACTGTTCAATGAAAGCGGCCCTACAGGGGGTTAAAGCAAAGTAGACCTAGCATGAGCCACAGACTTCCTCAGCCCTATCCAGACTCTCTCCTGGCAGAAAAGGGGCAGGAGACAATTTCTAAACATTATTTCTGGATGAATGGATGATCTGCATATCTTTCAAGCCAGGAGTTGACAAACTTTTCTGTCCAGGGCTAGAGAATAAATGTTTTAGATGTTAGGGCCATCAGGTCTCTGTTATGACTACTCGGTGCTGTCATTGCAGGGTCAAAGCAGCCACAGAGCATCTGTAAACCAGTGAGTGTGGCTGGAGCCCAATAAAACTTTATTAAGGGACACTAAAATTGGAATTTCTTATAATTTTCCTATGTCACAAAATATTATTAGTCTTTTTTAGAAGATTGTATTTATTTATTTATTTATTTATTTATTTATTTATTTATAGAGAGAGGGGAAGAGAGGGAGAAAGAGAGGGAGAGAAACATCAGAAACATCTACGAATTGTCTCTCACATGCCCCTAAGCTGGGACCAAACCCACAACCCAGGCACATGCCCTGACCAGGAATTGAACCAGTGACTTTTCACTTTGTGGGACAATGCCCAACCCACTGAGCCACACCAGTCAGGGCTATTCTTTAGAGCCTGTTTTTCTCCAGACATTTAAAGGTATAAAAACTGTTCTTAGCTTGTGGACTATAGCCACACAGTAACAGGCAGCGGGCTGGGTTTGGCCCACATGCCATGGTTTGCTGACCTTTGCTTCAAAGGGTCTTCTATAAACAGTGATTTTTATAACTGATGAAGAAAGTGGGAGGTGAAGTGTTTGAGGTTAGGTTGGGTAACATTAACTACTATAACAGACAAACCTCAAAATCTCAGTGGCTTACTGTGAGTGGATTTCTGCTCATGTAACATCCAAGCAGGTATCCTTAATGGGTGGGTGGCTCTCCTCCAGAGGGTGACTCAGGACCTGGGCTCCAGCCACCTTGTGGCCCCACCTCCAGTTAGCAGATGGGGGAGGAAAAGATAATAGTGGGCCCACTTCTCAACCATATCAACCTAGAAGCGACACACGCTATCAGCTACATTTAGTGGGGGGTTTGCTGAGAAAGACAGGGGCTGGCCACTGTCTGGTAATGATGCTCCCCTGTGGAAGAGAGTGTTAGTCTGTGTTGGGTTTGCTAGCTGTCTCTGCTACAGTGATGTTCTTGGGCAAGAACTTGAGTGTAGGTCATGATGCTGATGAAGGGTGGCTCTTGAACTACACTGAGTGTGGAGAGGACATTCTTCTTTGAAAGTTAAAACTGCTAACAGTATACACAGAAGGCCAAGACTCTGCCCTGAAAACCACTCTGGGTGTGTCCAGTACCAGCTCCAACATGCAGGTGAAGGCTTCGGTGTTCTTCTTTCAAAAGAATGACTGTAACATATTTTGTCTAGAAAAACTTTAATGAGTTGTGACCAATTTCCTAATATGGCCATAAAAATCATCAACAAAGAATCCAAGAAACTTACAGTATTAAACAATATAACCTCCTCTTGAACCTTCCAAAAATACAGTCATCTTAGTAAAGTATTTCTAGGTGACTCAGGGAGTTTCAGCCCTGGTACTCTTCATATTTTGGCTCACACAACTTTCTGTCATGGGGGCTTTCCTGTGCATAGCAGGATGTTAGTAGCTTCCCCAGCCAGCATCTACATACTACATGCCCGTAGCATCCTCTGCCCACCCTGCTATCCCCCACTTCTCCAGCTGTAACAACCAAAAATGTTTTTGGACATTGTCAAGTGTCCCCTGGGGGACAAAATTGCTCCAGGTTGAGAAATATTGAATAACTAAATGATAAAACTTACCAAATAAAACTGTTGAAGTGAGCCAACTAGATATTGCAGGATATAAAGCCATTAATGACTATGTTAATTCTAGAGTGGTTGGTCTTGGGCCATGCTTTCTGACAAGCAGGAATTGGGTTGATCTGTTAAGACCTCTCTTGGTAAAAGATGACAGCATTCGGCCAGCAGCATAGACCAGAAGAGCTATCTTTCGTACGTTCCTTTCAGTTCTCAGTAGCAGGAAGCTATTCATCTACACATCCCAAGTGTTCCCATGTCAATAGATTTAAAATAAATAAAATAAAGTCTACGATATTGGGGCTAAACTATGCCAGAATTAACTTGCTTGAAGCTAGTCTCCCATGTGTTGGATTGTTCCTACCAACTCTCACCCTGGAGATGGCTATAAGTCGCAAGTTCTAAATATTGGGTTGGCCAAAAATTTTGTTTGTTTTTATTTCTGTAAGATGGCTCTAGTAGCACTTAACTGCCTTTAACTTCATCCAAAACAATTTTGTTAGATTGTATTGTGACAGCTGTCATATTAGCGTGCATTTAGAAAAACCTTATCAAAATTGGTGAATTTTTGTGTAGTCATTTTAATATTAAAGATGGAAGAAAATACGCAACATTTTTGGCATATTATGCTTTATTATTTCAAGAAAGGTAAAAATGCAACTGAAACACAAAAAAAGATTTGTTCAGTGTAAGAAGAAGGTGCTGTGATTGATCGAATGTTTCAAAAGTGGTTTGCAAAGTTTTGTGCTGGAGATTTCTCACTGAAAGATGATGCTCCACAGTTGGGTAGACCAGTTGAAGTTGATAGCGATCAAATTGAGACATTAATTAAGAACAATCAACATTATACCACACGGGAGATAGCTGACATACTCAAAATATCCAAGTCAATACATTTATTGGTAAAAATGAAAAATGTGTCTTTTATTTTATGGAAAAAACCATATAGACTTTTTGGCCAACCTAATAAATAAATAAATACTGCTCAGAGCCCCTGGCCATTAATATTTTCTATTTCAGTCTCAGAAGCAAAGATATGGTCAAATAAAGGCTGAATACTAAATCTATTTCTTTTCTTGCTTTTTTAAAAAAATAAGGTTTGTTTCTTTTTCTTTTAAAAGATTTTATTTTACTTTTTTTAGAGAGGGGGTGAGGGAGGGAGAAAGAGAGGAGAGAAACATCAATGTGAGAGACATCGATCAGTTACTGGGGACCTGGCCCACCACCCAGGCATGTGCTCTGACTGGGAGTCGAACTGATGACTCCTTAGTGTGCAGGTCAGCACTCAACCCACTGAGCCACACTAGCCAGGGCTGAATCTCTTTCTAAGTGTATGCTCTACAGTGTGATGGAGAATTCAGTTAGCTTAATGGCTGAAACAAAATAAATAATAATAATTCTTTGTCCCTGTTATTGTTATTATTGTTACAATTGGCAATCACAGAGTAGCTTTGATATAAGTATGCAAACTGGTAGTGTAGACCATCTCCCTGCCTCCTAGTTCATGAAAGAGGAAAGTAGAACAGAATACAATCCAGACTTTTGAACATGGCCTTCAAGACCCTGAGGGATCCAGCCCCTGCCTAAATCTAACCTGATCTTGCCCCATCTTACCCCTGGCTTATCAAACTCTACCACTTTGGCTTTTTAAAGTTCCTCCACCTCTAGCAATTTGGCTTCAGTGGGTTTGAGGTAGGCCCAGGCATGGGTGCTTTTTCCCATTGGTTCTGATGGGCCAACAGGTCTGCAAATTGTGCTTGGCTCAGACCTACCCTGGTTCCAAAGCCAGACAGTGGCCAAGTGAGGTAGAAAGCAGGTGCTCTATGAAGCCAAGACTTGTTGTCCATGGGTGGGGAAGCTGGTGTTTTAGCAGCAGTGTGAGCTGAGCCCGGACTTGCTGAGAGTGAGGGGGAAGACGAGACAAGCCCTAGGAAGGCAGAGCCCAGTAGGCAAAGTAAATAATGCAGTTTCTACTTCAGGATCTTCCTCTCCTAATTGTGAGGAGTGTGGGGTGAGTTCAGGGCCTCAGCTCAGAGCTAGACATTCTGGGGAGGACAGGAGTCTCATAGTGGGGTAGGTGGATTGGGTAGGAGTGGTGTCATCTCTTAAAGTAAAATGTCCCTTTTGTCAAAATTCCTTTCAATGGCCTGCATTTGCCTATGAAGTCCAAAGTCCATGATGTACATATGCCACCCTGTTTAGGAATTCTTTTGCACGCTAACATTTAACATTTAAGGGTCACTAAAAAAACAAAAAAGAACCACTAATGGTGGTAGAATGACCTTGCAAATGTAATGAATGCCCCTGAATTGTATAGTTAACAATGATTAAAAATGAGAAATTTTATGTTATGTTTAGTTTACCCCCTACCCCAAAAAAGAACCCCTGGGCTGGACTAAAGGATGTCATAAAAGGCCAATCTATGTGTGGACGTAGGTCACTTAAATCATTCCCCTTAAACCTCTAAAACAAGTATGGGTGGATGATTCCAAAGCATTACTGCCAGACTGATTTCATTCTGGCTTTTTAAAAAACTTTTTATTATGGAAGTTGAAAAACATTTAAAAGGCAGAGAGAATCGAATAATGAGTCCCCTTTGAATCCAGAACCCAGCTTCAACAACCATCAGTTTTTGCTGTTCTTGTTTATATATTCCTTAGACTTTTTTTGTAGTACTTTAAAGCATATCACAAGGATTTAGCAGTTCATCCATAAACACTTTATTTTATTTTAACATTAAGATTTCATAGCTTAAATCTCGTTAAGTAATTCATTTGATGTAGTAAAGATTAAACAAAAGGAGATTAGGCTAAAAAGTTGGGTCATGTTATAGGTGATCTTGCCTTCAAAGAGTTTACACTTGACCTGGAAAAACTGACCATTGATAGAAAATAGGACTGTGCAGAATTAAAAGTTACTCTTCAAATCACAAATGCCAAAGGGCAGCCAGTGTATATTCTGTTATAAGACCTGAACCCTGGGTGTGTCTTCTGTGCAGGACTTCAAGAGACAGAGCTGGCTCTCTGAGCCGAGCAATGGGAGAGGTTAAGATAAGACAGATGTCAGGAATGGATCAGAAGTAGACAATATTGTCTATTCTACTTGTCTTGGCAATGAAAATTTGGTGTCCCTCACGGGATCATTTGTACCTGGCGAGTGTTGCCTTTTGCATTTTAATCCCCTGCCCTGTCTGACCCTCTCTTTGCTCCTATATAACCTTTTTATGCCGCTGGTCCCCATCACAGACTCTCTATTCCAGTTCTCTCCTTAGTGTGCTTTCATCCCACTCCCTGCTTCTCCTGCTGCCAAACCTTCAGGACTCAGCTCACACCAGACCCTGGGAAGATGCTGCCCATCAGCCTCCCTCCAGCCTCCTGGTTCTTTAGTGGGGCTGGAGTGGAGCCTACTGCTGCTGTTTGAGACCAGTGACTGTTCCCACTTGCTCTTTGGACTTGAACTAGCCATGGACTCAAAGAGCCTGTTGGGCAAATCCAGGTAAATGATGAAGGCAGGACTCCAGTGACTAAAAAGCAGTGGGTAGGAAGAGGAAGGAAGAAAAGAAGGAAGGGAGGGAGAATAAATTAGGAGTGTAGCTCAGGCTGTTAAAGAGGCTGATGACAGTGGCAAAGAGCTAATGCTCAGAGGGTCTGGGAGCCGGTTCAGCCAGAACTAAAGCAGGCCCGAGGACCGGTTCATTACCATCTGATGCGCTCCCCGTGTGCCCAGGGCATGTCTTGGAAAGCTCAGTAGGGGGTTTAAGTGAGGGTCAGGGTGAAATCAATTCTGCAGCGGGGAGGTGAAAGTGACCTGAGCTCCATGGAAACAGACTAGGTAGTCACTGTGCAGTGAGATTTAGAACCCTGGCTTTCTAGACTGTCCAGCTTTCTGATCTGGACACTTGCTACTTACAGTGCAGCCTTGGGTCTGGCAGCAGCTGCACCATGTGGGAGGTTGTTAGCAACCTCAGGCCCTGCTCAGACCTGCTGAATCAGAAACTCTGGGAGTGGGGCTCAGGAATCTGTTTTAACACATCCTCCCATGATTTGGATGCCTGCTCAAGCCTGAGTGTTTTTTAAACAGAGCACAAGGTATACACAAATGTAGAAACATATCTCGACTTTGTGATTTTTTTTTTTAAAGACTGACTTTTCTTTTTAAAATATTTTATTTATTTACTTTTAGAAAGGGGAAGGGAGGAAGAAAGAGAGGGAGAGAAGTAGCAATGTGTGGTTGCCTCTTGAGCACCCCCTACTGGGGACCTGGCCCACAACCCAGGCACATGCTCTGACTGGGAATCCAACTGGCAACCCTTTGGTTTGCAGGCTGGCACTCAATCCACTGAACCACACCAGCCAGGGTTCAACTTTGTGATTCTTAACCAGATGCTGTAGCTGAATAAAAGAAAAAAAAAATAGTTGGGGAATTAATGAGCTGTTGAACTAAAATTGCTGCATTATTTATTCATTTATTTAACAAATGTTTATGGATCAAGCATTATTTTAGCATTGTGGAGACAACTGTGAACAAAATAGACAAAAAGTCTTGCCTTCATAGAGCTTACTTAAAAAACTGACAATACCAAATATTGACAGGAATGCAGAATAATGGAAATCTCATCTGCTGCTTGTGGGAATGCAAAATGATACAGCCACTTTGGAAGACAGTTTGGCAGTTTTTTGTAAGGTTTAAACATACTCTTATCCTATGGCCCAGCAATTCCACTCCTCAGTGTTAAACCAAGAAAAATAAACACATTTACTGAAAGGCCTGTATGTGAATGTTTATAGCAGCTTTATTAATAATATCTCAAAACTGGAGACAGCCCAGTGTCTCTCACCTGGTGATTGGATCCACAAGCTTTGGCATATCTACACAATGGAACAGTCCTCAGCAGCAAAAGGGAGTGAACTACTGATACGTACACCAACACGGATGAGTCTCAAAAGCATTATTCTGAGTGAAAGAAACTAGAAACTAAAGGCTACATGCTGCACATTGCCTTTATTTATATGACATTTTTAGAAAGGCAAAACTGGCTATAAAAAGGACATAAAGAGATGGGTGGTTGCTGGGAGCTGGAGTAGGTAAAGGAATCACCTCCACCAAAAAAACATCATCCGGACTCCTTTATAGTCTGGATGATTTGGGGGTGGGGGGGGGGTGGGTGGGTGATAGAACTGTTCTACATAATCGTGGTGGTCCTTACATGATTGCACACATTTGTCAAAATCAAATTCCCCCCTAAGACTCCAAAGCTCCTCCTGCCTCATAGACTCATCTCTTCTTGGATTTTGGGACCCTGCCATTGTTTTTATTGGCTATTGCAAGACTGAGAGTTGCTTAAATCTGCTGTTCACCTCCTCCATGATGCACCCTTATCATCAGCCACATTCTTCAGATAAAGAATCAGGTTTCTTTTGCTAAATCACCCAGTGAGTAAGTGAATGGCTTCGAGGCCTCCAGCTCCAGGGTCCCCTGGGCCAAGTGGCCCCCATAAAACCACACTACCCTTTGCCATCCAAGAGTCTCATTCTGAATATTTCCTTTGTGACCACCTCTCAGAGTGAGGAGAAAAATGGGGCAGTGCGGCAAGGTGGACTGGCAACAGGGAACAGAGGTGACCAGGAGAGAGTGACTTGGGGGTGAGGATTTTAGGCTCCCTGTAGTTTCTGCTTCAGGGTATTTGGCAACAGCTGCTAGAAGCGGTAGACAGTGTGATTGCTATTGTCCAGAGTCCACCTCAGGAAATGGTCAGTCGTGTTGTGGTGACAGCAACGAGGCCGTGGTAGGAAAACCTCACCACACGGGAAGAGCAGAGCCAGCAGCCAGAAGACCAGGATTCCAGTCTTGATTCTATTTACTAGAACTTGACCAAGGCCTGAGCTCTCATTCAGCAAACACTTAACTCAAATAAGGAAATGTATGCCTGAGTGTTTTATAAAATGCTACACAAAAACAAGATACTATTACAAAAATTGGGAAACTTTCATTAAGAGGGCAATCCTTGTACATGAAAGAATGTCTTCCTGAGCCTCCTGTTTTATACTTGAATGTTTAAAAGCAGGCATCTGAGAGATTTATTTGCACTTTGCTCCAAAGTAACTTGCAGGCAACTCAGTCAATTCTTTCTTACCAGGAACACCCGAATGTTGGTGGAAGTTATCTCTGGGTAGCAGAATTAGAGTTGATTCTTATTTATTTTTATAGGGTTCTGCATTAAAAAAAAAAAAAAAACCAAGTCATGGACATGTGACATAGTGGGGACAGTTTGGGGAACCAGAAGAGCTCAGGTGTGGCTGGAAGGTGGTGTATGTGGGGAAGTGGGAGATGGGGCAGGAGCTCGATGAGAGCCATAACGAAGTGTTGCTTGTGGAGTCCTTTCATCAAAGGCCATTAAACCACTCTGCTGTGGGTTCAAAGACTGAGCTCGCAAAGTGTGGTGCCCAGACTAGCAGCACTGACCTCACCTGGGAACTTGTTAGAAATGCAAAATTTTATCTCAGACATACTGCATTAGAAAATCAGAGGGTAGAGCCCAGCTCTGTTTTAATAAGCCCACCAGGTGACTTTGGTGCATGTCGAAGCCTGAAAATAACTGATTTAAAGTGTTCCTCAGTTGGCTCTGACCAGTGTGGCTCAGTTGGTTGGGTTTCATCCTGCAAAGGGAAAGGTCACCAGTCAGGGCACATGCCTAGGTTGTGGGTTTGGTCCCTGGTCGGGGTGCATGTGAGAGGCAATTGATGTTTCTCTCCCTTTCTTTCTCTCTCCCTTCCCCTATCTCTAAACATAAAAATTTAAAAAAAAGTGCTGTCAAGTTGGGACAATGTTCTCTGCTCCCAGTGAGCTAGCAAAAACAGGGCCTCGGTGATCTATCAGCCCACCTTCTTGTGTGGGGTTCCCTGGGCTGGTTCTCCAAGCCCGCAAGAAGTCCTCTTTTCTGACATAATGGCAGTGAGGTGAGGACTTGCTTCTGAATGATTAGTTGGAATTTTATTTACAGGCAGAGAAGCAGCTGTGAGGGACAGATATCAGGGTGTTTGCTCAAATCTAGTTCCTTCTCTCTTTGGGTTAAAGAGAAGATCTGGAAATAAGCCAAAAGAGGTTCTCAGAAGGCACTGGGTCATCTAGTTCTGGAGTGCTACAGTGTGCTCCCTGCTGATTCTTCAGACTCTGTGGCTGTCCCTGTTTGTTCCCATTATCCAAGGACACAGCCTCCCACCTGGTCACCCCACAGAGCATGGAGGCCAAGGGTTCATTGAGTTAGACTCTCAGATCCCTCACCTAGAAGCCATCTCTGCTTCACCTGCACTCACTCTACACTCAGACTACCTGGAATTTCAGCCATCCTGTATGTTTTGTCTTCCTTACAGTTTAAAATGCTCAGCATATATTAAAGAGCTCAATAAATCATAGTTTTTTATTGGTGTTATTTTGTACTAAACGGGAGAAGAGGTAAAGACACCCTAGGTTGAGGGAACAGGAGGGTTGGCTACAGAATTTGAGGGGTCTGATGTGAAGTGAAAATGTGACGCCTGGTTAGGGAGCTAAGAAATCAATCTCTTTTTACCATGGGCCCACTGCTCCATCCCATGTCTGATGAGTGATGCCAAGAGATTGCAACCTCTGTGCAGGATCATGGATTGGGATGGGTGAGAAGCCCCCACTGAGTCACTTGCCAAAGACCATCACCAAGACCCTGTCAGCCCAGGGCAGGAATGATTGCCACCACGTCCTATAGGAAGCATGCCCAATCCTGACCCTCCCCACTCATGCAGGCCCTGGCTGGGGCTGGAGGGCAACGAGGAATGATCCAGTTGTCGCCCAGGGAGAGGGTGGCAGCTGTCATGGAGTAGGAAGGGGTTATTGGACTCCCAGGTCAGGGAGCAGGTGGCCAAGAACTCATCCCAGGGAGGTGGTGGGAGTGGGACCACACATGAGCCAACGCTCCAAGCCCCCAGTGCATGGCCCATTGTCCCATTGGACTTCACTTGCAGGTTCAAATACACAATTATTAAGAGTTTGAAGTCCTGGCTGGTGTGGCTCTGTGGATTAAGTGCCATCCTGTGAATGGAAAGGTTGACTGTTCAAGTCCCAGTCAGGGCACATGCCTGCCTGGGTTGTGGGCCAGGTCCCCAGCTGGGGGCATGTGAGAGGCAACCGATCAATGTATCTCTTGCACATCAATGTTTCTCTCCCTCCCTTTCTTCCTCCCTTCCCCTCTCTTTAAAAATAAATAAATAAAGTTTTTTTAAAAAAAGAATTTCAAGATAGTGATCACAGAGTATTAAACTCTAAGCACGAGGCCCTCTGAGTGGGATGCCCTGTGTGACTGCACTGGTCACACACTCACGAGTCCAGTTCTGTGGGACAGACCAGGTAAGACACGGCATGAAAGATGGTCCGCTGCTCGAGAAGAGTAAGAGTGAGCACTGAGGTGAGGAGGGGCAGGAAGTGAGGTTGGGAGGACATAAAAGAATATAATAAATAACTGATACGCAAAAGAAAAGCCACAAAACTTTTATGTTAAAATGTGGTAACAAATAATTTATGTAGAAAAATTTGAAATGTGCAACCATATTAGTTCTAGAGCTGCTGTAACACATAACCACAAACTGGCCGAAAGCAGCAGAAATTTCTTCTCTCGTAGCTCAGGAGGCCAGAAGCCCAAAATCAAGGTGTAGGCAGGCTCGGTTCCTTCTGGAGTCTCTGAGGGAAAACCCTTCTGAGGCCTCCCTTGTCGCTTCTCCTATCTTCCTAGTTGCCAGCAGTCTGAGGCGTTTCTCGGCTTGTAGATGCATCACTCCAATCTCTGCACGTCTTCACATCACCTTCCACTCTGTGTCGCAGTCTTCTCTTTTTATAGGGATACTAGTCATTGGATTTAGGACCTCCCCTAAATCCAAGATGGTGTCATCTCAAAATCTTTAATTACATCTGCGAAGACCCTTTATCCAAATAAGGTCACGTTCTGAGGTTCCAGCTGGATATGAATTTTGGGAAGGCACTATTCAACCCACTACGGAACTGTAAAAGGAAGCAGAATAAATCATCCACGCCTCTGCTACCTAGAGCAAACATTGGTTAGCACTTTAAGGTATCCTTCTAGGGTTTTTAATGCATAGATTTAGCTTAGGTATTTATTTTACTTAATGGTGATCTTTAGATATGCAAAATTTCCTGAAGGAAGTTTGTGTAGGGTGCAGGCGCAGTTTGTCCTGGCTCCCAAGGGGAGGCCTATTTCATCTCAACTTCCTGTTCAGTGACCTTGTGTCTGTAGTCTGAAACCAGCCGTGGTGGGAGTGTTCACACTGTAGAAATTGGCACGTGTTACAGATCAGGGCTTGTTTATTTATTTTTAGAAGAGCCAATTTACTAGAACATCAGTGGATTCTAACCTGGCAGAGAAGGAAGAGAAGAATATTCTAGGCAGAGAATATAAGACACAAGGCAGGTTGACACGAAGGGCCTGGCTTGTTTGGGAAAGCCATCCCTCGGCTGTCCTAGAGAGGGGCTGACCAGGCAGTGGTAGGCACTAAGGCTGGAGTGAAGGATGGAAGGCCGCATTGGAGGGGCCTTGTGAGCCCTGCAAAGGTAGCAGGGGTTGCATTTTAGAAATATAATAACTGATAGCAGAGCAGTTGGTAGATGGGGATGCAGTGGGACTGGCAGCCGGGAGAATGGTTAGGGGGCACCTGTACGGATAGAGGTGACAATCATAAGAGTCTCAGCAGAGCATCTCCAAGTCTCAGTCTGTTCTGGTCTCAAGGCAATTCTAACGGCAAGATTTCCTCTGGGCCTGAGCCTAGCTAGTCCCACCAAGCTTCAAGAAAACGAACAGTACAATTCGAGCTAATAATTTAAAAACTTCAAATGCCTGTCACACTCAGAATTCAAGTTCCATTTCAGCAATCCCGGTTACAGCAAACAAACCTCCTTATAGCCTGAATCTCCTTAAAAACAAATGAGCAAACAAAGAAAATTGGTTCTCTTGGGAGAACACTAGGTGGTTTATTCACCAGCTCCCATCTAGGGAGTAGGAGGAGGTTGTCAGAACTCTTCCAGCATCTTCTTGCTCCTCCCCCAAATTTTCTTCCACCCTCTTCCAAAAACACTTTCACCGTCGCGGCAGTACCAGCTTGCCTCACCAATAAGCTCTGTGGGTCTTCCTCCTAATCCTTGATGCCCAAGGACCCAGATCATAGTGATTTTGCCCAGCCCAAGTTCTGTGTTAGCCTGGACAACTTCAGCCATGAGGCCGGTCCACCCTTTACCTGGATTCAAAGTTTCCCCATCCCATGATTGACTTAATAAATCTGTGTTAAATTTTGTATCCTACAAATAGAGAATACACACAACATTTCCAGCACTCCTGGGATGTATAGCAGGAAGCAGAAGTCATTACTGTTCTCTAAACCCTTTGCTAACACGTTGCTCCTCATGGCCTCTTTCGTTTTTCAGAAGCTGACTCTTGAGGACCATGCCATCTGACGATGCCGCTTTGTCTCATCGCTGACATCTATGGTTCAAGGGCATGTGACCTGGGTAGTCACACAGGGGCCCACACTCAGAGGGCCCTGAACTTGGTTTAATAAGAGAAATCCAATGGCACAAAGGGAGCATGCATGTGAACAGAGGGGATACGTGCCACAGGTGTGCCCTCCATTCCTTGCTCTCATCTGCACTGCATTCACGAGGCCCCACAGCACAGAGTTCTGGTGGGCTTGTGATGTGTGGAAGCTCAGTGAGACTTAAAGAGGCATAGGGTGAGTGTGGTAAGTCTGTGACTGAATAAGTGATGGCATTTGTAGCCCCACAGGCCACACTTTTCTGTTCAACAACGTGTATCAATTGCAGAAAGAGGCATTTTAAAAAATAAAACCAATCAAGGAAGCCTCTCCTATCCTTTCTGACTATGTCAGCCAACCACTTACTCTGAAAATGATGACATGGAAGGAAAGGGGAAGACTGGGCAGGCCATAGTTCCTTTTCCCTTCAGTTCTGCCTTACTTGTCGGTGAGCCTGCAGTGAGCAGTGTTGGTAGAAATGTGTACACAGAGAGAAGTGAAACAAAAACCAGGTGAATTAGTTTTATTTTGGTAAGAAAGAAACACGCACACACATAGCAGTTACAAAATACAAATTGTGTGATTTCAGGGATTCTGCCTATGAGTTAAACATCCTTATGTGCATTTGTAACTGGCATTGTACAACATTAAACAGTAAAATTCATGACAGTAATTTAAAATTTTTATTTTTCTGTATGCAGAGCAACATTCCCTAGCAAATTAAAAACATCGTGACAAGTCAAGAGGAAGAACACAGAAGAAAGAAAAATAGCTTTATAGACTTTCTGCACCATGACCCGCAGACTTGCTCTCCACCTGAAGACCTGGCATTATAACTGCAGTTTCAGTGTTCACTCGACTGACCCACAGTCCAGGGGTGGGTGTTTTAGAAAAGACAAATGTGTTGTCGTAAGATGCAAATTATATATACATGAAATACTCAGAAAAATTGATTCTATTTTAGACGAGGATGTTTATTTCAATACTTCTTAAAATAGCAAAAATTTGATATAAAATATATATGGAATATAGTGGAATGCAACATCAACTCTTCCCTGGGTCTTCAGCCTGCTGGCCTGCCCTGCAGATTGCTGACTTGCCACCCCTTCTGTTGCCTGTGCCAATTTCTTAAAATAAATCCCTCACTTTATACATACACATCCCACTGATTCTGTTTTTCTGGAGAACCCTGGCTAATGCAAGGCCCCTCCTGCTCTATTCTTCACTTGGCCATTCCTAGGATCACATCTGAGCCATGTCATGACCAGAGCCCCACCACCTCTGAAATCCGATGCCCGCACAGAACCTCAGAGACCACTCTCTGACTCTTACATCTACGTCTAAATCCATGTCTTCAGTCTCAATGAGAGCTCTGTTCCCATCATCCTGCCACTTTCTTACCATCCATCCGCCTTCTTCTGTCCTCTCACTCAGATTAAGCTTCTACAATCCATTATCTCAGTCAGTCTTATGCCCCCAATTTCTACTCCCTTCCCTTTCTCTTTTTGCTTCAACTGTCCTGCCAATCTCCAACTCTGGATCAGCCTAGCCAACTGCTGTCTTCGCTTCTGTTTCCTCATGACTGAGGGGCTAATCAGGGTCCTCCAGAGAGGCAGAATTCCTCCTCCTCAGGGTGACATCATTGTTAGGACTTCAATTAATTGATTATGAAGAGTAATGAGCTTTACTCAAAGTCTACTGATTTAAATGTAATATTACATCTAAAAATAATTTGACCAAATATTTGTGGACCATAGCCTAATCAAATTGACACATAAAATTAAATATCACAGCTGAGTAGCTGGAGAAACTCAAATTTTCATTTAGGAAATATTTCGTGAACACTGAGTATGACTCTGTGGTGTGAGCACAAGGATGGATGCAGCCCACCCTGTTTTCCTCCAAGGAGCTCGTCTTCAGTGTGAGGTGAAAACAAAAGCAGACATTTATGATACAAGGTGATGAGTACAGTGATGATAAGCAATATATTATCTGTCTATAAGATACAAAATTTGATATGAATCTAGTAAATCAACCATAAGATCAAGGAATGTTGGGTCTAGACTTAGAATGTGTCAACCACGTGGTTGAACTTGTGTCAGATGACACAGAACTTGGGTTGAACAAGAAAGCGACAATTGAACTGCATCTTGAAGAACAAGCGGGAATTGGGTAGGTAACAGAGGAGGAAGAGGACAGGGCATTTCAGGTGGGAGAGTAGGTTGATTGTCTCGGTCCCGTCCGGCAGGACCTCGTGTTGTTGTGGAATGCTTGTCCTATATCCCCGGACAAGTGATGAACAAATTCACATGGACTAAAGGAATCTGGTGGAGAAAAAGGGATGCGTGGCAGATCTCTCAAGGATCAAGAGAGAGGAGCCCAGACCCTTTGCCTGGACAGGCTTTTATTGATATTCTAGGTAGATTACATCAAGGATGGTCCTCCTTTACTATGCACAGGTTCGATTTAGGTGGTTACCATAACAAAAGAAAGAATGTTGCTAATCCCTTTAAGATAAAGGTCATTTGCAATTGTAAAGGGAAAAGGTTGAACTGGTTACACCCAGACTTGAGAGGTTTAGCATAGATTTTTGGGAAGTTACTTTAAAGATATGCAGTACACACGTTTCCTCAATTCAAGGTGAGGGAGTTTTTCAGCAAAAGCAAGTCTCAGAGTGGCCTAGGTGCAATGCAGGCCAGATTCCCCATGAGAGACCTATTCACGGATGTTCTCTGCATGCCACGTGTGTCTGCATTCAGAACCAGAGCTGAGCCACAAGATCGCATCATGCATGGATAGGTTCCCTGTAGTTGATGGGGTAGCACATGGCATTAGTTAAGAATCAGAGACAATGTGGTAGATCGGGAATTTATATTATTGAGTGGAAAGGTAGGGAAAACAGAAGGAGTGATTCCTGAGTTCCATAAAGCGACATGTATTTACTGGGAATCTACAATTGCCAGGCTCTACGCCTGTGTATGAGTTAGGGGAGAGAGGGTGCAGTGCTGGGTGGAGTGAGGTGTGTTTGTCTTCACAGAGTTAACAGGTTGGGGACACACGCGCGCACACATACAAGCTCACGCATGGGGGATTGCCCTTTGCAGTTATATTTGTCATGTGTCTGCAGTGCTGGGAAAGGGGAAGACCAGAGTGAAGGAGGCCAGCAGAGAGAAAAGGTGCAGCTATAATGTGAACAAAGGTTCAGAGAAGGCTCGTGGGGGCACAGGTTCCAGTTTCATTAGGAAGAGACCAAACTTGCTGGACAGGAAAGTGTGTATCAGGAAGACTAGGATGTGTGAAACAGAGAGAATGATGAATATAAAGGTAAGTAACTTGGACTTGATCTTGTGGGCAATGAGGCTTGATAAAAGAAGTAATATGGTTAAAACAATAACAACAATGTTAGGTGGTATGGGTGTTGGAAGAATGTCTGAAATGTAGAGCTTCTGAGGGTCTTGGGAAGATTAGGGGATGGGGCAATAGTATGATAGGCTTTGAATGATAAACTAAAGGTTTGGCATTTATCTTTCAGGCTAGCATTTTTTTTTAAAAAGTTTTAAAGCAGTGGAACTCTTTGCTCAAAATAATCTTAGCAAAAGTCCAATATATCAAACAGATAAAATCAGCCATCAGATTTGCCTGGCTTAAAAAGCCCCTGTTGAAGGTGATTGGGGACATGAGGAAGTTGTCCACTCAATGGCCATGTAGGGTCTGGACTGGCAGGGGAGAAGGTGGAAGCTGAGAGCAGAGTTGGGAAGAACTGGTGGGAATGTGTGTGGACCATGGAGGAAACAACAGGGATGAGAAAGCAGGTAGATTTGAAGGCTTTTAGAAGGAGAAGCAACAGGGATGGGAGAGAAGAGTTCTACCTCAGTCAGGAGGGAGGAAGGAGATCTCTTGGTGGTGGTGGTGGTGGTATTTTTGGCTGCCATCAGGGAGAGGAACTTGAAAACATCTGGTCCAGTTGTGTGGCCATTGCCAGAGATGGTCATTACTGTCTGTCCCCTGAACTTTGTTCGGTGTTGGGACTTTGCAGAAGAACTTCTGTAAGAAGCTTCCAAATTTAGTCTTATAAAAATTATAATATTACACACTTATTCATACAGTATGATAATCCGAAGTAAAATAACTCTGTCTAGCTATTGGGGAATTTAATTTTGTTTGAAAGATCCAGTACAGTTCTTAATAATGCTGACACTGCTCTTTAGTCCTGTGCTAAAATCACCTATAGAGCTTTCTGACTGCCAAGAATTGTGAAGGGTTCAAGATTTTACCCTCCTTCCAAGCTAATCACCCTGCCTCGCGGATGCTGGCAGAAGACACAAGGTTCCTGTGTCAGAGGAAAAGGACAGCTTTATTACACCCATAGCAGAGTGACATCCTTTTTGCGTTGGTTTCTCAAACCTCAGTTTCCACAGGGTGACATGAAAAAGCCAGGTGATGCGCCCTGGCTGGTGTGGCTCAGTGGGCTGAGTGCTGGTCTGCGAACCAAAGGGTCATCGTTTTGATTCCCAGTCAGGGTACACGCCTGGGTTGCAGGCCAGGTCCCCCGTGGGGGGTGCACAAGAGGCAGCCACACACTGATGTTTCTCTCCTTCTCTTTCTCCTTCCCTTCCTCTTTCTAAAAATAAATAAATAACATCTTTAAAAACAAACAAACAAAGATAAGGCCAGGTGACGCATACACAAGTGGTTGGTTACATTACAAGAGAGAAACCTCAAGTTTAGGGAACTTGAGTCTCTTTTAATGTTCAGTAAGCCTACCTGAACCTTGGCCTGAAGGGATACACTATCTTTATTATACCAAATAGTAAACAAACTTGTCCAAGCTTTGGAGGGATACACTATCTGTGTCTTCCAAGGCTGTTTGCTAAACTGGCATTCTTAAAAAGGTACTCTGAATAAAGGCACAGTGGTGTCTTCCCCCGGGATACGCAGAAATGCCAGAGAAATGTGGAGAATGGTCTCTTTAATGTGACTCGGTTCTGATAATGAAAAGTTTCCTTCACTCCCTCTTTTCTCCATTGGATCCATAATGCACAGGTGACTTCTCCAGTTGATAGGACAGGTCAAACCTTCTATTACACTTACATTTTTTAAATGTCTCAAAAGTCTGACTGTTAGCTATCTGAATTGCTAAAGGGAAGTTCGACTTGTGTGTACGCAGTTGGTTTAATGATTCTTCACTGACTGGGTCTTCAAGTTACTTTGATGTGTATTTTACCTCAAAGTCCTCAGGTCCCTTACTAGCTTTAAATTTTATAAAACTGGATCAGCCTTATTTACTTGGATCCAGGTGCCGAGCTCATAGTTAAGAGAGGTATGAGGAATGTTCAGAAACACTCTTAATTTTTTTCTCAAGTTTGAGAGAAATAAAATGCGTATAAGAGTTTTGAAGATAAGAGTTGTAAAATAGAGCAGCTAACATACCCAGGTGAAAGATTTTATGAGGCAGTAAAAGAGAGTAAGCTTCTACATCTTGAAGGTTCTTCTGAGTCACCAGTCCAGTTACTTTATAAGCTCACTAGACTGCAGATTTACACTCTGGCACCTGCAGATGAAGACGAGTTGTAGTAACAGCCCCAAAGAGGGGGACTAGGCAAAGTCAATGCTCTAAAGGAAGGTGGGTTTATCCTCAGCCTTTTCTGAGCTGAGAGGGCTCCAGTGGAGGCTGCACCCTGTTGCAGTGGCCCTGGCCTGTACATTGAGTGAAACTTACTTTGTTTCCATTGCAATGACTGGCTGAACAGAGGATCATTATCCTGATCAAAGGCAGCTAGGTATAGATAGGACATCATGGAGCTCAACCCATTGAGAGGTGGATTGGAGAAAACCTTAACTCATTACAGGGGAGCCATACTGGATGGGGCAAACAAACTCAACCAAATCCTTCCTACTGAAGAATACCAATATCAGATCCACAGAGAGAGGTTGGCATACCCCTAGTAAACAAAACTGTTGGTGTTTCAGTTCTCATTGAGCCCAGACAAACTGAAGAGTTAAGAAGAATAAATAGATCCTGCATGTCTTCACATTCCTTGTTCTGAACCCATGCTGAATTATTAGAGTGTAAGATTATTATGCCCTAAACAAATAAAGGGCCTTGGAATCAACACGTGCCTAGATGCAGAATCAGAGGTCGAGAATAAATCAAAGATTTGCACATGTGCGAGAGCATGAGGGCGAGGCATTCTGCTCCAGCCCAGGGCACCACAAACACCAAGTTAGTCAAACATCTGCTGGGAAAGAGTGAAGTTATGTTCAATGCCTGGTCCACGTGTGTGGGAGACTGAAAAATTTCAAGGACATTTGAAAATAAAGCTTCTTTGTCCACCTCCTCCCCCCAGCTTGGGGACCTCACCCTTTCCCAGGACTTTAAATACAAACTTATGCCGACAACACCCATATTTTATTTCTAGCCAGATCTCTGATACCAATAAAAATTCATAGAACCAGCAGTTTACTTATCATCTGCGCTTAAATGATCACAAGCCTGTTGAAAATGTGACTCTGGGTCTAATCAATACATCTGTTCTCCCCTACATTCCCTTGTCCCAATAAATGTTACTGCCCATTGGCTTAAGCAAGAAACCTGGAGTCATTCTTCCCCTCTCACACCCCATCCACCAGCAATTGTGGTCAGTTCAATCTGCAAACCTGTATTGATTCCATTCATTTTTCTCTCTTTCTGCAGCCACCCTCATTTGCCAAGTCACCTTCATTTTTTGCCTGGTTGACTCAGCGGCCTCCTAACTGGTTACCACTTCTTAATCTGCTTTCTTCTAATCCATGCTCCAGACAGTGTCTGAAATGTATGTATACATTGAACAATGCCACTCACCTGCTTAGTGCACTTGAATCTTCCCATTGAATTTAGAATGAAAATCTCACCTTCCTCTCACCGCCTTCCACGTTCTCCAGGAATCTGAGCTTCATCTCACACCCCACCCCTTCCTCTACGTTGCCTCTATTTTGTATTTATAGCAGTGGCGTCTCCTTGCCAAAATGTTTCCTACTCTGGTGCCTTTGAGCATGCCTTTCCCTTTTCTGGAAGTCTTTGTGGCCCCACTCTGCCTGGCTAGCATCTAGCAGTGCCATGTCTGCACCGGGGGCTGTGCCTTGAGGCACACTCTTGACCACACAGTCTAAGATGAGCTGCTGGCTTCTCACTCTCAGGGCACATTTTTTCCTTCATAGCATGAAACATCATTATATTATATATTTATTTGGATTTATAACTTTTTAACTATCTGCTTCCTCCCTAAACCATAAGCTCCGTGGAGAGGGGATCGCACATCTGTCATGTTAACCACGGTCTTTTTAGGCTTGATGTGGTGCTTGGCGTAATAGGTAGTCAATGAATTCCCATCGAATAAATGAATGAATGAATGAATAATGAGTGTGAAAAAGGGGCAGGGTCATATAGGGCTTGGTAAGGAAGAATTAAACAGTAGCACAGCATCGATATTGAGACAACTTGAAGCTAGATGTGCTGGGTGTTTCTCTGAAAGTCCCCTCTGTCAAAGCTCTTAGAACTGTGTGCTGAGTGCTCTCTAAGTGGGGATAAATACTAACACACTATCATTACCCTGCATGTGAACTCAACCTGCGCTGTACTCATGGAAGGCCTTATCTCTTGATGTGATTACCAGACAAGCAAAACACAGAGAGATTGGTAGTCTCTACCTCAGCCACGCTGAAACGCTGCCTTTCTCTCTTCCCTTATTTTCCCTACTCCATACCCTGGTAGTCTTTGCCCTTTCAAGCTTATGTGTTCTGCTTCTGCTACTCATTTATTTTTCGGGTGCTCCCTTCTCCATGTCAGAAGGCTGCTGTTTCTTTTTGGTCCCGGTGTTCCTGAGGGGGTCTCAGGCACTCTGGCCCTTGACTTGAGGAGTGACTGGGGAATCAACAACCCCTGTGCTCACGTCTTTCCCCCTGGCCTTGATGACTGTCTTGGCTAGAGACTCCCAACTGCATGCCTGCCCCCCACCCCAACCTGCTCTGGTTCTCACTGATCAGTACATCATCTTGGAGACCCGATGCCCACTCTCTGAGGCTGCATGTAGCTCTCTCTCAAGAGGGAGGAAGAGCCATTTCTCAGGCTCCTGTGGTTTGAGAAAGCAGGCATTACTTCATCACTAAGTGCCTAGAAAAACCAAGTCCCTGAATAAAAACAGACCTTCTCTCTATAGTCTCTTTCTACTTCCTCTTCTGAATTTTTCTGTTTTGTTTGTTTGTAGTCAACAGAATTTAGAACCATAACTTAGTGGACATCAAGTTTCTGCCAGAAAAACCAGTAGCATTTGACAATATTTATTATTGTTATTTAAAATTTTATTTTCTTTTATAATGATGTACATGCTAACATATTCAATGGGTATAAAAAGGTAAACAGGAAACGTTAGCTCTCCCTCCCATGCCCACACTGTCCCCACTTCCCCTCTGTCAGTTTCTTGTACAGCCTTCCTGATATCTTCTAGGCACTTACAAACATGCATATATTTTCACTGTCCTTGGTCCCCCACCTTACATTGTTCTGCCTCTAGCTCTTTTCTCTGAATATGTTCTGCATGAATAATCCAAAGGCTTTACAACTTTTTGTAGCTGCATAGTTACTGCGCTATTTGGACACATCACAATTCACATTAATGAAATGCCATATGTAGTTTCACACATATTTAAATATATTTGTGAGTACATTCTTAGAAATCAAATGGTATGCTCATTTAAAATTTGAAAAAGATCTATTTATTTTTTTAACTTATTTTTTTATTGTTGTGTAATTACAGTTGTGCCTATTTCTCCCCATTACTCTCCCCCCACCCACCCTCACCTCCCACAGTCACTCCTCCCCATCACATTGCCTTTGTCCATGGGTCCTTTATACGTGTTCCTTGATGACCCTTCCCCTTGATAAAGATTTTCAATTGCCCACTGGAGAAATTTATGAGAGTGCCTGTTTCCATACATTTTTGTCAGTATAGTTTCTAAAATCTTTTAATGTTGCCCATCTGTGAGTTAAACAATGTATTGCTATTGTAACTTTAATTTTTCTTATTATATGGGGTCCTGAGTTCTTATATGTTTAGAGAATTTATATTTTCTTCACTATGAACTCTTCATATTCTTGCCCATTTTTTTTTTTCCAAATTGGACAATGGTCTTTTAGTGATTTGTAAAAGTTATATTTTAAGGAAGTTTGTTTATGGTGGGTTTATCTTGAGGAATTAAAAAATTTTAATGTAGCTAAATTCATCTTTCTTTGGAGTCATCTGGGCTTTTGTGTGATGCTTCAGAAAGCTTTAATTGGAGGTCATTAACAAAAGTATCCCATGACTTCTTCAAATAATATAACTCTTCTACATATCATTTTTTTGCCATATTTGGAATTTATTTTGTTATAAGCAGTAGGATAAGAATGCAAATTAATTTTTCTTCCCCAATGGCCACTCTGATGTTCCAACACCATTTATTAATTCATCTTTTCCTTTCTGGTTTTAAAAACTACCTTCATCAGATTTAGTGTATACACCCCTATATGTCTCTAGGTCTATTTCTGGGCCTTTTACTCTGCCCACTGGTCTGTCTGTTCAGTAAAATCTGGTTGCATGTTTTAAACTCTTTAACTTCTATCATTAGGTCAAAGGGGTTACCACAAGATTTTAAGCTAGTGTTAGGGATGCTCCTGATATCTGGCAAAATGAGCTGGAGACTAAATCCTTAATCCTGGCCCATATTAGTCTTCATTCAGCCCTTTGCTAACCACAACGAAGGCGGTTCTGACACGTACGAAGCAATGGGCCAGAGACGTCTAGACACCATATCTTCCTCTCAGTTAAGCCTCACAACACCCCACGAGGTAGTAGTTCCTTGGGTTATTTTGGTTGCAAGAAGCAGAGGCTCACTGGGGATGGTTCAGATAATAAGCAGTGCATTGTTTTCCTGTAGAAATAAGGAGACTTGCATCGCAGCTACCTTGTCAGGAGAACATAGGAAGGTCTTGTTTTTTTTTTCTTCTTTTCAAATTGCACATCATTTATGTACTTTAAAAACATAAGCATACAAAACTCATTTTACAAGGCTGAATAACTGCATACATAAGGAACTTTATCAAACATATTAGAATGCTGGCCTATGACAAGGGCTGGGGAGGAAAAAGGTACAGGTATCAGGGTTGAGTGGTTTAAAAAAATGAAAATGAAAAGAAATAAACTACAAGTAGAGGGACCTTTCATGAGTGGATGAGCATGTGCTATGCATTAAAGAATAGCAAACCATTTATATCTAAGATCCTTTAAAAAATTAAAAGTCAAAGGGTAAGAGGCCAGGCAGAACTCACAGTTCATTGGACTCCTTGAGACAGGTCTCTGGGTGTTGGGCAGCTTCCATGGGGATTGGTTAGCACTCAAAGAGGTAGCAGTGGGTTCTTTTCATCAGAAGGATAGAAAGCATAAGGCAGCTTGATCTCAGGGACACTTAGCTCCTGTGATTCAAAGTAAAGTCCATGAATTAGAGAAAAGTCCATTAGAAAAGCAGAGTCTCAGGTCTCACTCCTGACCTGCCTAACCAGTGTCGATCTTTTAATAAGATCCCCATGTGATTAAAATAAATCATTAAAATTTGAGAATCTCTGTTCTAAGACATACGTAAGTGGAAAGTGGGAAGTGGAAGGTTGCTTAGGATCCAGTGTAGCTGTGCCTACTCAGCCATCTCATTGTCCCTCCACAGTGGTCATCACAGCTTTGACTGTAGAAGGGAAGCAGTTCTGTAGAAGGGAAGGTGACAAGATTTAGGATGTAGCTTGAGAAAGAGTGGCCATAGGACAAAGAGGGTGAAGGTCACTGGATTTGGAGTGGCCAAGAAGCTGTGAGGCCAGGGTGTTTGGCAGTTACCCATAATGCCACTGAAGCCACCCAGGATTCTTCAGGACTTGAAGAAGAGGGGAAAACTATGATCCAGCTGCCCAGGGTGGCAGTGAAAGAGAAGGAGTGACCAGATGTCAGTAAATGAGAAAGGACCTGGGGTGATCTGGCTGGAAGTCATGAGCCTTTAAGGACTCTTACACAAAGACAGAAGCAGTGTTGACCTGGAAATACCAATCTCACCTCCCAGCCGTCAGGGTGGAGGTTTGTGGGAGGAGAAACCTCCAGAGGACAGCCAGGACACAGGTAAGGCTCAGGAATGAAGGACACGTTCTGTGAGAAGCCAATGATGCATGGGAATTTCTTGGGCTCAAAATTGGGGCTCCAGAAGGCACACTGTGGATATTGGGATGTGAAAAGAGAAGTTGGAAATTAGATGGAAGAGAGCAAACTTGGAGCAACACAGGGAGGAGATATAGGCAGAAACAAAAGACTGGAAGGAAGCTGGCAGTTTGAGAATTGTATCAGTCAGGATAAAATAGGTTATACTACTATAATAAATGATCCCCAAATCTAAGCTTAAAACTACTACACAGGTTATTTCTTGCTTATACTACTTGTCCTTTACAGTTTGGTGGAGACTCTGCTCCATGTCACCCTCACTTAGGGATCCAGGCTGACAGAGGCTGTGTCTGTGCTTCCATGCAGCCAAAGCTCAACATTTGTGTGTACTTGCTGGAGTTTTCATTGACCAAAGCAAGTCACCTGACCACATCTAAATTTAAAGGGACAGGGTTATACAATCATACCATGAACTTAGAGGGAGAACTAGAAATATCTGGTAGCTAGAACTAACGATTACCACAGGTAGTAACTATAACTTATAAGGATGTGAGCCATGGGGTGAATTAACCCTACTTTAATTTTTAACATAGAACTCTGGGACAGGGTCATGTTGGCATGGAAACCAGCTGCCATCCAAGGGAGATGGGGGGGTTCAGTCCTGATGACGCCAAAGTCTGTGCTTGTTCTGGAAGGTTTTCAAGATATTTCCAGAGGCCGAGTAATCAGAAATCTACAGATACACAATTCCTAGGATGGTGTGTCACCCCTGCTTTTTGCCATAAGACGTTGGTCTTTGTAATTAATGGTTTTGTTTTTAGGCCAAAGAGATATTGTACAAATAGTTATCTCAGCAAAACCAAAGAACAGGGATATGCTGTTCTTCTGGATGCTTTAGCTGATACTTTAATCTTCACTCCCTGAACTCCCGTGTATCCTTGAGATACCCACCAATGCTGCAAATGGGAGCAGCCAAACTCCCATTGTCCCCAGTGGCTAAAATCCCACCAATAGTAATGTCACACTTGTCTATGAAGATTTTGAGAAGCATATTTTAACATTCCCAGACTGATCAATGAACAATGTCCTTTTGAGTGCCAGCTTTCTAGACCTGCAGAAATATAACTATCAAATCAGCATGTTAACCCCACTGGGTTCTGAGACTATAGATCCATGTAATCTCTTGTGATTGGATTGCCAATTTGTAGTTGCCCCTCTGTAGTACTCTGCAAGAGGCAGATGCTAGATCCTAGTTCCCATGAAGCAGTAATGTAGGGGGCATTGTTGGCTGCCTACCTCATCTCCTTTTCTCCCTAACAAAGCCTGATACTGTTTGGGATCCCCCAAATGGCCAGAGGAAAGTGACCTTGTCCTCAGATTGAGGGGTGAGCCCCGATTAGTCTAAGCCAGGGTGTCTCCACCTTGGCACTCTTGACCTTGGGCTGGATAATTCTTGGTTGTGGCGGTGCCTTGTGTATTATAGGATGCTGTGTCACATCTCTGCCAGTAGCACCCCTGACTCCAGTTGAAACAAGCAAAAATGTCTGTAGATATTGTCAAATGTGTCCTGGGAGGCGCAACCACCCCCCGTTGAAAATCATAGCATAAGCCAACCACGATAATCCCATTCTTCTTTCTAGATAACTGTTGGAATGGGTAAGTGACAATTTGGCTTATGAAATCAAGAGAAAAAAGGCTGTTGGGGAGTTTTAGGAAATGTTTTTTCCTTATATAGAAGAGAACCAGGAGGAGGTAGTTCCTTTTCCTGTCTCTGGATCTTGCAGTTTGCGAGTGAAATCTAGACACATTTTGGCCATCTCACTATCAGCATGAAGACGAAGCCAGCTCAGGAGCAAGGCAGGGTCAGGAGATTCTCAGGAAAGTAGGGCCGGAGCCCTGACGCACCTAACCTGGAGCCTCGCCCACTACCGGGCAGCTTTTTATTTGAAACAACAATTATCTTTATTGTTGGAGCTGGAGTGTTCTGTTCCTTTCACCTGAACCCTTCTGAACTGAAGTCATTAGGAGAGTGTGGCACAGAGAGGCAGGGCCCCCACTTATTCCTGCTAGGACAAGTGCCTTCTTTATTATAGTACTGTAATACATTTCCCATCACTGAAGTATTAAAGTGACAGGAGGTTAGGAAAGTTAGTTGGGTTTTTGGCAAGTTCAGAAAAAGAAAACTGAACTCCTGCTATCGAGAGGGGAGGGAGGAGGCCACTACAAAAATAAGGACCAGATGTTGCTGAGCCAGGAACAGATATGAAGATCAGAGAAGTGCAAGGGGGAAAGCTGGTCTTAGCAGGAGAAGAGTCAGATTTAGATGTCAAGACTGAGGCAGGTTAATATGCTGATAATGATTTGTATGCACCCTGTTCAAAAATCTTGTGTTTTTGACTTAACTGTGTCTTGCAGATCATCCCTATTAATACTTAGCTTAAAAAAGCATGCAGCCAAGTTATTTCATTGTGTGGATATGCTTTACCTTACTTAACCAGTCCCCAAATGATAGGATTCAGGTTGGTCCCAGTCTTGCTATGACAAACAATGTCCTGGGGATACCTTACACAGCATGTGTAGGTGTACCTGTAAGAAAAATGTTATCTCAGGGTCAATAGGCAGGTGTACTTGTAATTGATGGAGAGTGTCATATTGACCTCATGGAGGCTGTGTTTTCCCATCAACAATGTTCTGGGAGAAAGGGTACTTCTTTCCCCTGGTAAGGTAAGGTGTATTATCATGATTTGATTTTGCCAAGCTCATGAATAGAAAATGGTAGATCAGTATATTTTAAATTTTCATTTTCACTGTTATGAGTGATATTAATCATCTTTTCATACATGAAACAGCTATTTGTTCTTTTTCTGTGAACTCTGTATCTTTTACTGAAGGGTTCTTGATTTCTTTTGCTTGTTAATTTGAAGAAGCTCTTTATCTAGTAGGAAAATGAGCTTTTTGTTTCTGATATATGTTTTTGTCTAGGTTGACTTTTGACTTTGTTTAATAGAGTCTCCTTTATGGACCTCTTATGACATTTGTTTTTAGTCTTAGCAAATGAACAAAGTTCTTTCCATGGTTTGCAGAAATTGGGAAGATAGTCTTTCCTTTTCCTATTAATGTTAGAATCAGCCTTTTTAAA
>VMDR010008746.1:0-35602 GCA_007922815.1 Macrotus californicus | reverse complement strand
TATTTTTATGTGGCTTAAATAATTTAAACAGAATTACAATAATTTGTCCTGTAGCGTAGATGAAGCTCAGTTGTAAATCCTTTGGACTTAGTGCCATTTTTAATTGTAGATTTCTTGTCATTTTTGAGGTGTTTTTTTAATTGGTCTATTTAACTTTTCTACTTTTGGGGGGGTTAATGTTGACAATTTTTTTTAAATGTTTTTTAAAAAAATTATTTATTGATTTTAGAGAGAGAGAGGAAGGGAAAGAGAGAAACATCGATTTGTTGTTCCATTTATCCAAGTGTTCACTGGTTGACTCCTCTGTGTGCCCTGACTGGGATCAAACCTGCAACCTTGGCCTATGAGGACAATGTACGAACCAACAGAGCTACCTGGCCAAAGCTAATGTTGACAGTTTTTGTTTTGTTAGGAAATTCGGTTTCCTGTGGATTTTCAATTTGTGGATATGGAATTTTCATGATATTCTTTCTTAATTCTTTAAATCTCTATTATGTCTTTGGTTAGAAATTGGTTATATCAATTTATAAACCTATCTAAAATAAAAAACAGTTCCTGTTTATACCTACTTGATGGTATCAAATGATTTTTTAAAATTGCCAAATTGTTGTATACAAATATTATCATATTAACTTCCATTTCCCTGGTTATAAAGGAAATCAATATTTTTCCATGTGTTTATCCATTTATCAGAGAAAAGGAGACAGTTACCTACAAAGGAGTTCCCATCAGACTGTCAGCTGATTTCTCAAAAGAAACCTTGCAGGCAAGAAGGGACTGGCAAGAAGTATTCCAAGTCATGAAAGCCAAGGACCTACATCCAAAATTACTCTATCCAGCCAAGCTATCATTTAGAATGGAAGGGAAGATAAAGTGCTTCCCAGATAAGGTCAAGTTCAAGGAGTTCATCATCACCAAGCTCTTATTACATGAAATGTTAAAGGGACTTAGTTAAGAAATAGAAGAAGATCAAAAACTATGAACAGTAAAATGACCACTAACTCCCAACTATCAACAACCTAAAAAAAAAGAAAACAAAAACTAAGCAAACAACTAGAACAAGAACAGAATCAAAGAAACGGACATCACATGGAGGGTTTTCAGTGGGGAGGGAGAGGGGAAAAATGGGTGGGGGAAGATACAGGGAATAAGAAGCATAATTTGTAGGCATAAAATAGATGAGGAGAGGTTAAGAATGATATAGGAAACAGAGAAATCAAAGAACTTATATGTACAACCCATGGACATGAATGAAGGGGGGTAATGCCCTGGGGGTGCAGGGCAGAGGGGGGATAAAGGGAAAAATTGGGAAAACTGGGATAGCATAACCAATAAAATAAACTTTAAAAAAAATTAAGTACCTAAATAATGATATTGTCATTAACTGAAGAAAATGGTGGTTGGGTAATGGGGCTAGGGAATAAAAAAGCAAGAAAAGAACAGTGGGATCCAGGCAGATGGGGAGAGGTGTGGTACAGCTGGTAGTCACCTTTCCCTGGGTGCTGACTGTGTGCGGGGCACTTGACATGTGGCGTCTCAGTGTCCCTCCCTCTGAGGAAGGAACAGTGTCCCCATGGTCCAGAGAAGGGAAGCACAGCTCAGGAACCGGAGTGTGAGAGAGGCGACTTAAACTGGATCTACCTACTCTTTCCACTAAATTGTGCTGCCTCCCTTCGGTGTGTAGAACACATTGGGTTATTGTAAGAAAGAAGAATTAAGGCTAAGATGCCTATAACTTCTTTGAATGAACATTTTGTTCCTGATCTTAGTGTTACTTTGTGGTAAGAGTGTGCTACTATACACACGTACACACGTAATATTGGGTTGGCCAAAAAAGTTCACTTGTTTTTTTCCGTAAGACGGCTCTAGTGGCGCTTAGTTGTCTTTCACTTCATTCAAAACAACTTTGTTAGACTGTATTGTCACAGCTCTCATATCAGCGCACATCAGGAAAACTTACCAAAATTGGTGAAATTTTGCGTAGCCATTTTAATGGAAGATGGAAGAAAATAAGCAATATTTTTGGCATATTATGCCTTATTACTTTAAGAAAGGTAAAAACACAACTGAAACACACACACAAAGATCTGTGCAGTGTATGGAGAAGGTGCTGGACTGATTGAACGTGTCAAAAGTGGTTTGTGAAGTTTTGTGCTAGAGATTTCTCGCTGGGCGATGCTCCATGGTGTGGTAGACAAGTTGAAGTTGATAGTGATCAAATGAAGACATTAATTGAGAACAATCAATTTTATATTACACAGATAATAGCCGACATACTCCAAATATCCAAATTAATAAAGTTATTGGTAAAATGGCAAATGTGTCTTTTGCCCTGGATGGTATGGCTCAGTGGACTGAGTGCCGGCCTGTGAAACGAAAGGTCGCTGGTTTGATTCCCAGTCAGGGCGCATGCCTGGGTTGTGGGCCAGTCCCCATTTGGGGGCATGTGAGAAGCAACTGATCAGTGTATCTCTTGGACACCCATGTTTCTTTCCCTCTCTTTCTCCCTCCCTTCCCCTCTCCCTAAAAATAAATAAAGAAATAAAAGTTTAAAAATGTGTCTTTTATTTTACTGAAAAAACTAAATGGACTTTTTGGCCAACCCAATACATATATGTATGTGTTATACATGTACATACAAACATACAAATATACTTTTATATGATAATGTGGTAATTTTTTGTACATCTGTATCTCCAAAGTGGGATTTTAAGTGGTTATTTAGGCAGCATACGCTCTCAGGCCTGTCTGATTTTGTCAGTGGGAATCAGCTGCGTGCCAGGTCTGGGTGCTCTTGAGCAGGGTTCAGCAAAGTGTTTCTGTAAAGAGCTAAACAGTAAATATTTCTGGCTTTGTGGGCCATATGTTCTCTTGCTGCAACTACTCAACTCTGCTGTTATAGCATGAAAGCAGCTATAAACAATACATAAATGAATGGGTATTCCATGTTTTAATTAAATTTTATTTACAAAAACAGGCAGTGGGCTGACCCCTGCTCTTGAGTCTATTCCATGATGAAATGCTATAATCACATAAATATATCCACAAACCAAGGCTTCCGCTGAACTCCGGGAACTCTCAGAGGCTGTTTGGGTCAAGTGGAGAGAATCTGGATGCTCCAGAGACAAGAGAAAATAAAATGGCATCCTCTGGCACACAACTCTTCCCTTATCACAGTCTGACTGCAAAGAGAAGCT
Organism: Macrotus californicus; assembly: GCA_007922815.1. NCBI lineage: Eukaryota > Metazoa > Chordata > Mammalia > Chiroptera > Phyllostomidae > Macrotus > Macrotus californicus. The sequence goes on along the minus strand of VMDR010008746.1, from coordinate 32,405 downwards.
AAACAATGTTGGCGTTGGCCAGCGAGCTTTCCATAAACATAATTCTATCACTGCGCTGACTTTGGGGACCATCCTTGTCTTCCCAGAGGCTGGTGGGGCTGGCAGGTGACCAAAATGAGGCTGGATTTTTAGGGTATTATATGTTAGATATAGAAGTATGCATGTTTTAAAGAAAAAAAATTTAAAGTTGGATTTAGTTTTCATTTTAATAGTGTCATAAGTTTACTAAAAGACAAGCAGATTTGTGAAAGATTTTATCTCCAGGAACCCTAAGAAGCAACGTGAAGAAAGGCTACTGTTTCTTATTCTAAGCAAGGAAGAGAGATCAGCTGGTTTGGTAGGACTGGGAGGAAGGTATGTGATGTGTGGTTATAAAGCCGTGAAAGCGGTTTGATCAAGTGGCCACGTCATCTCACCTTATTAGAGATGAGAGTAGTCAGATGTGTGCCCTGAAACTCAGGGTGAAAGATTTCAGGTGGATAAAAACACAACACAGGCAAAAACATAGACTTGAAACTGGAAAAGAAAGACTACAGGCGGGTTAGAAGAGATGAATGAGACCATTGACGTTAACTACGTGTCACCAGTGCCTCTGTAGTTTACATACATGTTGCGGCTCAGGAATAGAGCATTGAGACAAGGGAACACAATAGGAAGCCTAGAAAGAGACTCTTGTATTTGTGGAAATTTAATATACGATAAACATAGCACATCAAAGAATAGTGATAGGAATACTGGGTCTCCACTTAAAAAGTTAGAGCCTAAGTTAAACCCCAAAGTAGGCTCCAGATGTAATGTAAAGTTAAACATAATAAAATATTAGAAGAAAAGTAGAATATCTCACAGTGAATGGGAAAGGACACAACATTCAGGGGCCATATGTAGAAGGAAACTGATGAATTGTATTATATCAAATTTTTAAAACTTTTGAGTGACAAATATATCATAGAAACAGACTACGTGAAACTTTTTGCCACATTTGTAATAATATTCAGTGTTCCTAAAACTCAATTACTAAAAGACAAAGAACCCATAGAAAAAATATAGGCAAACAAAACAAGCAGGCAAGTCATAGGAAAAATACAAATGGCCAATTACCACTACAAGACGCTCAATGTCCCAGGAAGCCAGGAAATACAAATTAAATGAATAAAATATTATTTTTACCTATATTTTTAAATCACTTAAAAACTGATAACATTTATTATTGGCAGAGGTGTCAGAAAGCAGATACTCTCAAACAATGATAGTATTTTGGGAGTGAAATGTTCTTTCCCTCAGTCTTAACAATGCAACCTCAAGACAATGACCCAAACAGAGGGTCACAGTGATAGGAGTTTGGCCTTTGGAGCAAGGTAGCCTCTAGTGCAAAGCCTTGCCTGTTAACTTATTCACTGCTGACTTTGGGGGCAAGTCGTTTCACCTGCTTATTTCTAGGTTTTGTCAGAAAAGTGAAAAATGGAAATGATAATACCAGCACCAACCTTAGATGTCTGTTGTGAATATTCAGTAAGTTAACGCCTGTAAAATACTTATCTTAGCATTTATCATATAGTGAAAACTCAGTGACGGTGACTATTTTTTTTAAACATTTTTAGGAGTTTATTTGAGCCCAAGGGAGGCCATCTGCCAGAGAGCAAGGTTTCAAATGCCCCTCGGTGATAACTCCTCCTGATACACAAACACTACTGAGAACGGAGCAGTAGGTTCACGGCTGTATAATTGTAAAGGTAACAACAACAACAACAACACGGGAGTCACCAAAATGGTTACTTTCGTGGGGAAAGGTTGAATAAACACTATTGGAGACCAGGCAGGCATTAGAAGAACAAAAGAGACTGGTCATTCATTAGTTCAGACTTTCTCTGTTGAGTTCCTACTATGCGCCACTAGTACCGGAGATACCGCCATGGACACAAAATCGTTCACCAAGAAGAAAAAAGAGCTCCATGAAATGTTCAGAAGGCATTTGCTGAGCAATGCACGTAGAATGAGTCTGTTGAGGATAAAAACTAATAACCCCACAAAAATCTACAGGCATGTGGAATGATGAGAAAAATATTTGGAGAGATACCCAACACACTGCTGCATCTCACTTTGTTTTTAACATCTCCGTGAGGGGGATGGTATTTCAGACACATAAAGCCTGCCGCAGGCCAGGATCATCCCGAAGGTGAGATCTATAATTGAGTAGGTATGATGAGAGACTTCTGTATTTATTCTACGTGGTTTTATATTGTTTAAAGCTTTACTAAGAGAATATAAATATGACTTGTGTAAGAAAGCAACCAAAAACCCTTCCAAGTTTGTGTAGGAGGGCAGTCCAAACCAGGTGAGGACAGTAGCAGACTCATGCTGATGCCCGGGAAGACATCTTTACCTTACAGATCTTCCTTGAACTCCCTCTGTTCCTCCTTTGGCCTGTGAACCTTCCTGTGCTCCTGTCTTAGTCAATGTTCTTTTGGTTATAAGTAACAGAATCCCACTCACGTATTAGCTTTCAAATTAAGGAGGGGATGTGAGGAAGATTACATGCAGCTGTGAGAAAGCAAGACTGGGATTGGATCACAGGATAGTTTGCAAGATGGCGTGCTCTCTTGACAGTGGTTGTGGCTTATTTCAAAAGTGTGTTAGTGTGTTAACCTAGATGCACAGACACAATGGACAGGGCTTGCTTAAGACAAAGATAAACCTTTTGCTTAAAAGTTACATACCCGAGGAGTGACTACCTACCATGACCTGCCCAGTTAGGAATTTATGAGCAGATCACCACGTGAGGTTGTCTTCCACGTAATCCCTTTTTCACCCACACAAGAATAGATGGGTCTTGCAAAAGCCAAGGATATGACCAAGCCTAAGCAAAGATGCCCTTAGGAGCCAGGGTCAGGGTCTCTCAGAGGCTGTCTGGCCCTATGTGGTCTCTCTTTCTCTGCTTCTATTCACCTGGTCAGTTAATTCTTCTCCTTCAGAGGTGGTTCCAGGCTTCTCCTGACAGCATGAAAGGTAGCTAGCTACCCCATTGCTACCAAATTACATCTTTTCAATTCAAGTGGCCAACCAGGTCAAGGGACAACAGCGTCCCTGGATCCCAAATCTAAACTCCTGGGAGAATCTGATTGGTTCAGTTTGGGTCAATTAGCTGGGGGACAGGGGGCAGGGCATGGGTTCAGATATTGCTACTTTTTCGGCCAAATGAACACAGCTTCTCTGGTAGGCAGATTATGGGCTGATCAGAGGACTTCATCACTCTAACTCATTAATGTCATTCCCAAGCCATCTTGTTCCCTTATTTTTTTCATTCTGATCTCAAAGTCTTCTAAGGTTTTGAGGCCCTACGGCACCAACAAAGCCAGGATGCGTTTCCCTCTCTAGAAATAATTGTTTCTCATCAAAATGGTCGCTTGCTTGTAAACTTTCTAGCCTGGCTTGCGGGCCTTGGGAGGAATTGCTAGTTTTCCCTTTGGGAACAGTAGTTAGATAAGGCCTCACTAACAAAGCCAGTGATATACTAGTTTATCTCTTAGCCTTTGGGAATGATTGGAAAAGTGTCTTTTTTTTTTTCTTTTGCAAACACTAGGGATAAGATAAATCAAAGAGAAAATTCAACTCAATAGCTCTCAGTGTCTCCTCTCCTTCCGTGTTGTAGCCTTAAGAGTGCCAGGATAAAGCAGCCTTAACCATCAGAGTTACAACAGTGGGTGGAAAAGGGGTGCTGTAATAAATCATAAATTCCTAACTAGGTAGGTCATTGTGGGTGGTCACTTCCCAGGCATAGGACTTTTTAGTATAAGGCTTATCTTTGCTTTAAGCAAGACCTGCCCATTGTTTCTGTGCATCTAGGTTAACAGACCCTTGAGATGCCTCTTTTCAGACCCCAACTTCTAAACCATGACCACCCTTCAGAGAGCAAATAATCTTAACCTCCTGTAGGCCAGTCCCACCTTGCTTCCTCCCCCGGCATGTAATCTTTAAGTTCCCTCCTTAATTCCAAATGCATAAAAGAAACTGCAAAACGTATTCACTGGAGCATTTGAGATCTTGCTCCCTGCCATATGTGGTCATTTTGGCTCAAATAAACTTGTGAAAATTCTTTGCAGGTTTGGACATTTCTTACCTCGACATTCCTGGTAACAATGCTGTGGAGTACAGCGGGCATCAGAGCGCAGGCTGGCTGCTCGCACCAGGAGAATGTCTCAGGATTACAGGCGCAGTAGATGTTTGGGGTGCACACAGACGTTGGCCAGCTTTAGGCTCAAGCTTCTTTTTTAGTGTGGCAACAAGAAATTTTTTATGAGCTTCTCTTTAGGGGAACACGTGAATACCATGGTTTCTAATTTAAGCAGAAAATTCAATTTCCAACATCATCATTGATCAGCTGTAGCCTTTTCTAAAAACTGGAGGGAGTCGTAATGCGGGATTCTAGTGAATTCACCTGATTGCTAGAGTACATTTTAAACAATACAAGGAAGTACTTGAGGAAAATGGAAATACGTTGGGTTTGAGTTCTCTTTTGTGGGGAAGGACAGGAAAAACTGCACGTGGGGAAAGGGAGAGGAAGAAGGGGTTGGGCAAATTCCTCTGAAGTCATTTTTTCTAGAGTATCAGAGAAGAAGAACAAGTATAAAGATCAGCTGAAGGAGTGGGGCTCCTTGATGAGTTCTTGTAATGAATTCACATCTCTACGATGCTACAAGTGGCCCGCCGAATTTAAGGCCTGGGCGGCTGGAGGAAAGACCTGGACAGTACCAATTCCTGTCTCTGGGCAAGGGCACAGACCTCGCTGGTCCTCCACAAAGCATCCTTGCTCCAACAGCGCTCCACACATTTTTCTAAGACTTGGGATCATTTGCAGTTTGCCCCACAACTCCCACACATTTGCCTCTTAGTGTCCCAAAGCTCTCACTGCTGCAACGTTCCCATAGGAATGTGGATGCCTGCCAAGCGACCTCATGAACATTCCATTCATCTCCTAGGCTGGGAGGCAGCAAGAAAGCCAAATGGGCTCGTTGTTTAACTGTTTGGGTCCCAAATTCACCCTGAAATGAATGGTCGAGCTTGTTGGACTTTTCCAACAATCATGAAGAAAAACAGAAGATGAAACAAAAAAAGTACTTATCTATTCATATGATCCCATTTGAAAAACAGCTATTTTTAAAGGTAGCCTAATGAAAACCACATTCTCTGGTTCTCCTTGTTGTGAAATCATCTTCCATCAGAAAGGCATTTTGAAGTAATGAGGCTTTGTGAGGTGAGACTAAAAACAATGTGACTAATTTTTTTTAAAGCAAACACAGCAGAATACAGCCATCCAAATGAAGGTTGTTGTCTTCCAAGTAATCACAGTGGGACGTTATCCTGCAATTCCAAGATGCTCAAACATGTGTAAAAATCCTTTTAGGGAATTGCTGGCCAAGTGTTGCTCTCACTGTTTTGCTTTCTGTTGATCATTCATTCAGCACGGTGTAGACACCTCCAGTGTGCTGAGCACTCTGCCAGGCCCAGGGGACTGAGTGATGAGAGAGATACAATCTCATTGTGCATTTGAGGTAGGGGCCCCCAGGGGCCAGTGGAAAAAGTTAGCCCAATCTCGGTTTGAATCCCAGTTTAGCCTCTGGGTTATGTAACCTCAGGCAATTTTCCTAAACTCTTTAGTCAGTGTCCTCATTTCTACAATGAAGATGGTAAAATCAACTTTATAGGATTGCTTTGAGGAGAAAAATCAGATACAATGTGTAATAACTAGCCTCAGCAGAGGCTGATACAGAGTAATTGCTCAGCAGATGAGAGTTCTTGTGATTATAATTGTTTGAATTACATAGCTAGTTCAACCATCTTTTTTGGGGGGTGGGGGGGGACTAGACTCTGAATGCACTTTTGGAAAAATCAAACATTTTGTTATTGTGTATATGGGTAATACAAGGCACCAAATTCAAAGTGCACAAAAATTAGGTGATGGAAATGAACCCTGCTTTCTTCCCTTGCCCCTCTGCCACTCATGTTCCTCCTCAGAGACAGCCAGTGTGACCAAGATCCTGTGTATTTCCAGATTTAACTATGTTTCTTGGAGATAGATTCATAATAACACGTTGATTCTTGCTGCATCAGTTTTTTAATTGTTACATGGCATTCCATTAACTGGATAGTTCATAATTTATTTTATCAGTCTCCTATTGATTAACATTTGTTCCTAATCTTCGACCATGATAACAGTTCAGCAGAAGCCCTCCTTGTGCTCAGCTTTGACTAAGAATGGTAAAGCCAAAGACATACACTAGGTTCCTCAGCCAGCTTCAGGCAATCTCATTGGAATAAGGTGACTGGTTGGAAACAGATAATGAGGATCTGATTGGATACATTAGGGATTGTTTTCTCAAAATACATCTTACTCTTCTATTCCTGGAAAATTCAAAGTACTCCTCAAATGCTACTTATTGGAAAAGTGCAGAGTCTACATAATAATATTACAAAAATGGTGGCACTCATCTGAAACCTATATGATTTTACTTTTTAAAAAGATTTTATTTACTTTTTTTTCTAGAGAGAGGAGAAGAGAGGCAGAAAGGGAGAGAAACATCAGTGTGTGAGAAATACATGGTTGCCTCTTGCACATCCCCAACCGGGGACCTGACCCGCCACCCAGGCATGTGCCCTGACTGGGAATTGAACCGGTGACCTTTAGGTTTGCAGGCTGGCTCTCAATTCACTGAGCCACACCACCCAGGGCTGAAACCTACATAATTTTATTAACCAGTGTCACCCCAATAAATTAAAAAAAAAGGAATGGTGGCATTTTAGCTCAGACACAACTCTCTTAAAGCCCCTCTAAGATGTATAATAAATGGACACATTTTTTCTGTGGTTGGCACCAAAGAGTCAAGGATGCAGAGATTCTAGACAGCCGCTCTAGAAACAGCTGTTAAGAAGATTTACACCCCAATTTGCTGCCTCAGCTTGAAACAGTGAAATGTATTAAAACGTGCCACATCGGTTAACATGGGCTCAGTTAGATGAAGGCTGCCAATTTGGAAAGAGGACAAGTGTCCCTTGGTGGCCATCCTTGCGGATGTCCGGGCCTGCATCGGCTGTGTGTGGAGTTGAATCACGGAGAACCTGTACGTGAGGTTCTGGCACAATCCAAGCACAAATAAAACCTGGGGATTAGCCTTCCTGGATGAATAATTATTTCTGAATCATGAGAAAGGCACACATGAGTGAACAGGAGGCAGGGGATGGAAGTCTTTCTAAGAAGTCTCCTCTGTCAGAGGTGCACGTGGGTCCTTAAATGAGCTCCATGCAAATGCAAGCCGGTCCCAATGGCTTCTTGAGCCAACGAAAATTCTTGGTTGGGGTTGAAAAAATGTCAGAGAAATAGTTGCTCCTTGCTTCTCAGCAGGCCCCAGCTATCACTGCAATCCAGATCTGGCCTCGGAGCAGTTCTGGCAGGTTTATCTTGGACCAGCTGCTGTGATGAAATCGCAGTAATTCCAGGTTTCCCTCAAATCTAGACTGAGCCAAAGGCAATCTGGGCTTTTAGCATCCGGCTTACTTCACTGCCTCTCTCCAGTCCTTCCTCAACTTTCAAGCTTCTGATTTAAAAAACAAAACAAAACTGAGATAGAGCTGGTGGAAGAAACATTTCCAGGACAGCCCAGAAATGTGAAAATTGCTTACTCCAGGTTAACTCAGGAAACCTATGTGGAGCACTGGTGTGTCTACTTAGGCAGGCTACAGGATGTGACAATGACGAACATGGATTATGTGCCCTACAACATGCCAGGCTAGATATCTGGCTTCCACACGAAAGAGCTCATGTAATCCACCAATGACACTATGAAGCAGAAACTATTATTCCTATTCTTCAAAAGAGAAATGAGTGGGTTTGTTAATGTTTGGTCTCAGGAAGGCTGAGTCTCTTAGTAGGACTCACAGCTGGTGTTCGAACCCGGCCGCGGCCTGAATCTCCTGCCTCTGCTTGTTCTCGCTAGGCTACAGCACTGCCCATAAGCAAGAAGGCCTTGTTTAGAGTCCAGGAAAAGAGATTGTGATAAGAAAAACTAAGGCAAACAAAAAGGAGGAAACCGAGACCCAGATGAGAGAAGGGAGAGGTAGGTGGCTAGAGTATGCTCACCCTGAGCCCAACCTCTGAAGACCTTGTGGGTCCTGGGAACCCAGTGGGAGGTTATAGGTGAAAAGGGGGTTCTATGGAAAGTAACCTCACAGGGTGATCTGATCATAAATTCCTAACTGGGCAGGTCATGGTGGGTAGTCATGCTCCAGGCACGTAACTTCTTTAGTAAAGGCTTATCTTTGCCGTAAGCAAGCCCTGTCCACTTGTGTCTGTGCATCTAGGTTGACTCACCTCTGAAATGCCTCTTTTCGGGCCCCTCCTTCTAAAGCGTGACCCCCCTCAAGAGAGCACGTAACTGTGTTAACTGTCCTGTACCTCACCCCTCCCTTGCTTTCTCCCACCCTCACGTAACCTTAGCCTTAAGTTCCCTCCTTAATCCCAAATGCATTAAACAAACTGCAAATTTTTATTCTTGGAGCCTTTGAAACCTTTCTTCCCAGCAATTGTCATCAGTTTGGGCTCAAATAAACTCATAAAAATTATCTTCAGGTTGGGACATTCCTTATGTCTGCCAGAACATGCCGATTTCAGATCTTCCAGCAACTTAACTGAGACTAAGGTGTCCTGAGAAGTTGCTCATCATGCTTTTCCCCCAAGGGAGAGAAGAAAGCTTCCTGAGAGCCTTCAATGTAGAAGTAACATGTGCTCCCAGGGGTTTGGTTCCAGGCATGATGGCCCAGGGTCCTGAGAGACCTGCAGTGTGACTTGTTGGGGGTTCAGGGAGGGATGTTTATTGAATTTCTTATAATTTCTTTAAAAAAGTCTTGGCTTCCTGGGCCAGATGGGTGGCTCACTGCCTAGCCCCTGGATTCCAGGCTCCCAAGAGGATGGTAGCAGATCTGTTATAGGACACAAAGTATCCTGAGCCGGAGAGGAAGATGGACTCTGAGCAGAGCGCACCTCAGCAACATCCTGCAGCTTGTGTTGGTAAAGAAGAGGAGCAGGGGTTCCTAGTGGAGCCAGTAGGATCCTGAACCATATGACATATTGAGAAGGACACTTCTGTGCAAAGCTGGCCAACAAATTGAAACTGGAAAAGCCGGTGTTCCCGCTGCCTGTCACCTACCAGACCCAATAAGCAGAGACAGGGATTGAATCTTTATGGGCGCTTTATTCAGATGGCTGGGGATCTGAGAGGATGGCGGGTTCATACCCTAACAGACTGTCTTAAATTCCATTTTCAACCAACCCTTTTTATAAAGAGAAGAAAAATGTAGGTAAGGGGATTGGAATTCAGGGGAAAAGTTAATCAGATAAAAAAGCTGCAGTGTTCTTTCACCTGTGTCCTGGGCTGTGGTCTTTATCTGTGCCCTGGGCAGAGGGCATCTCACTCAGATACAATGTACAGATACCACTCAGGTACAATGGCTCAGATACCATCTCGATTGATGGAGTCCTTCTGGGGCACAAAGGTGGAACTGCTCATGGTCTCCTGGAGTCAGGGTGGGTCACATCCCTTAAGTTCCTGGAAGATAGCTTTTTACAGACATTGATTACTAAGCTTATTACCTATTACCTGAAACTAAAGTTTTCCCAACATTTGAGCCCCCCATCAGAAGGTCTCTCATTCTTGCCTGTGGCGTCTTACAGTGTGTTCTTCGGATCGTTCTGAGGCAGCCCCCGAGAGCCCAGAGGTCCCAGAAGGCTGGCAGCACCAAAGGTCTGACATTCAGAGCAGAGCAACTGCTGGATTCCAGAAATGACTCACCAGTGATTCCGACCTGAGAGAGATTTACTATCTAAAAACTAAAGAGAAAAGAAGCCTTCCACTTCCCTGACTTTGAGGTCTCACCCGGCATAAGTCTCCAGCTGAGGGAGCGGTAAGGGGAGACACTTTAATCTTTGAATTATTTTGCAGGAAACTTGTTGTGAGACGTAAAGAGCCAGAAGACAATTATGAAGCTGCTCAACTTTGCATCTCTTGGCTGTAGAGGAAGGACAAACTCCACCAAGTAGGGCAAAAAAGACAAGGAGAGACAAACAAAAACTAGTCTTATTGAGACAGGACAGTAAGAAGCTAGGAAAATTCCTTGGCAAGTGGAATAGGGAAACTGAGACAGACAGCTGAACACAGTGGTGGAGCGATTTACCAGCACATACAAAAGGTCACCTCCCTCCAGAAAACTAGCATCTAGGCCTCAGTTGTGTTTCAGCTCCAGGCCCAGAAAAGCAGCAAAACCAGGTGGGTGACACCAGGACCAACTGCAATGACCAAAGACTCCCTGAAAGAGCAAACCTGGAGAACTGAGGAATATTCTACTGAAAAACCCGCCCCTGTGGCCTCTGCTAAGATTCCTGCCTGCAAGGGAGAGATAAAAGCCTCAAGACAAAGGGCCCAGCTCGACCCCTCCCTCTGGGGGGCAGCCCACTCCATTCCCTTTCCCTTTGTCTTCTTCCACTTCTTTCTCCTAAACTCTAAGGCAATGGGCAGCCAGCAGCTTGCCCCAGGCTAATCCCCTGAACCTGTCCCCAAGGCCCCCTTTACTCTGACTTCCCAGTGGGCTAAGGCAGTTTGGCCTAGAGTTTCCTGCTGCTTCATCTATGCTGAGCGCTTCCTTGTTTTACTGTCCCCAGATTTAATAAATGGATCCTCATAGTCACCTGGACTCCTGTTGTGAAATCTTTCCTACATGAAGTCAAGAACCCACACACCACAGCTGGCCCTGGGCAGACTCGCTCAGGGACAGGCTCCTGTCTGGTAACGTTATGACAATAACTTTTGAGACCTACATATCCACATACTGGCTTGACGTTATATCATTGTTTTTTTTTTTCTTTTTTAATTGGTAAGCTAGCACATTCAGTAGGGTGAGAGGCACAGAGAACAAGATTGACAGAGATGATGGACCCTGAGTTCGGTGACCTGAGTTTGTCCTGAGTTCTGACACACCTGAGCCACGAGACTTTGGGCAAGTTACTTGCCCCTCAGTGTCACTTTCTTGTCTGCCAAATGGGATACAAAAAAATACACGGACTCTTGACACGAATATTATATATTCCCCAAATTCCTAGCACATCACATGTGCTAAGTAAATGTTAGTTAATGATAACAGCAACAATAATATATAATAATAATAACCAAATACACCACATTATAAGCTCGAAGGTAGAGACTGTCTTGCTCTTTGTACCCCCAGCTCCCTACAAACTGCTTGGCGTATAGTAGGCAACCCCTAAATGTTTGTTCCATTAAACTGAGCAGGTTTGTTTAGCACCCATGTATAAAGCATTGTTCTAGATACTCTTGGGATTGTAGAAGCGAGTGAGATGCTGGGTAAAGTCCAGCAGACTAGGATGCAAGTCATCTCGTTCTCAATCTGTTTTTTAAAAAAATATTTTATTTATTTTTTTTAGAGAGAGGGGAAGGGAGAGAGAAAGAGGGAGAAAAACATCAGTGTGTGGTCGCTTCTCGTGCACCCCCCACTGGGGACCTGGCCCGCAACCCAGGTATGCACCCTGACTGGGAATCAAACAGGCGACCCCCGGCTTTATAGTCCAGTGCTCTATCCACTGAACTACACCAGCCAGGGCTCAGTCTCAGGTGTTTTTTTTCACTTGTAAGTCAGAGAAAATAGCACCCACCAGGATCAGAGATGGTAGGTCAGCTCCCCCTCAAACCATTCTCCCCTTTTTTCTTGCCGACAAATCCCTGGTTGTATTTAGGGTTTTACGCCGCCTCTCTGTGACTCAGGGAGGTATAATAAATCTTCACTATTTCAGGCTGGTCATTCTGGTGATCTCATTCCTTTTGCCTGGGATTGGTTTCAGGGTTGGCCGTGAGGCTCAGTCCTGGCCAAGGAGACTTGAGAGAATGTTACTAAAGGATGCCAAAAAAGGTTTCTTTGCTTTAAAAAAGAGGAAGGAGACACACAGGAAAAGACAAAATAAACCAAATCAAAACCCCGTTTCTTTCCTACTGGCTATTGTTGAGGCCACCTGGGAAGCCTGGAACAGAGGCAGCTATCTTCAGCCCATGTGGAGAAATGCCGACCCCCTGAGGATGGCAGAGCTGAGTGCTGGAAAGAACCTGGGTCCTCGATGACATCATGGAGCCACTGAATTCATCAGCCCTGGAATTCTTGTTACCAGATGAATTTTCCTTATGGGTTAGGCCAGTCAAGTCAGAACTTAACACTTTTTTTGTTCGTGAAGGCAGCCTAGATGATACACTTCTTCATGGGCTTGTTAATGTTGGTTGTCCTCACCTCCCCTTCTGGAAAAGAGGACGTCTGTCTGCCAGGAATATTGTAGGAGGGAAATTCGGTAGTTCCTTTCAAACTCTGGAATTCTCTGCTCCCGTGCACTTCAGGGAGGAACACTCTGAGAAGCCACTGGAAGGAGTTCCTTAGGGAAACAAGAGGCAGCGTAGGCACTAGAAGGAAAGATTGCAAGCCTTGGAGGCTGAAGCCCTAGCTTTGCTCCTGGAGATTCCATTGCTGGCCCTGCAGCTCTGGCTGAATCACATGAGCTTTTATAACCTCAGTTTTCTTACCTGCAAAAGGGGGATAAAAGTAGCCCCTAATGCAAGATAAAGGTTAAACGAGGAAATACCGAAGTGCCTTACAATGTCAACTCCTACTTATAGATAATTACTCTACAGAAAAACCCAAAACAGAGCAGAAAAGTAAGGGTTTCATTTCCCTTGCAGGGATGTCCAACCTTTTGGCATCTCTGAGCCACACTGGAAGAAGAGTTGTCTTGGGCCACACGTTAAATAGATTGCAACATGTAATTACAAAAAAAATCTCATAATGTTTTAAGTCCATTTATGATTTCATGTTGGGCTGCATTCACAGCCGTCCTGAGCTGCATGCAGCCCACGGGCCGCAGGTTGGATACCCCTACTAGTGGAAGCAGAGAGATGAAATACATTGTTGGGCCTGGAAACCAAAAATTTGGGGGAAGTGGTGGTCTCCTCCAAGGAAGATTTCATGCCCGCTTCCTGACTAGCTTGCCCAAACAACACAACTTTCTCTAAGTGGTTATAAAGAGCAATGCAGCTGAGAGCAGAAGGAACAGAGGAGCCCCTTGGACAGTGGCCTGCATCTCTGCAGCCATGAACTATTAATAGCCTGTAAACCTGTGGAAGGAGCCCCAGCCCCTCCCACCCAGAGGATAGCAGAGGGGTGAGAGCGCTGCCTGGCATGGTCTCAGAATAATGGAGACACCCCCCACCACCGAGTTGGCTGTTAGGGAACATTTTTTCTGCTGGGCTGGGTGGGCCTGGCTGGGCTTCCTTCTGCAGGGCTCCAGCCTGGACTGCCAGGTAGATTCATATTCTGCAAACATGAATTGACCTCTTTCTGGGTCCACACTATGTTCATGATCTCATTGTAATCTCACAGCACTCAGCAAAGCTATTTTATAGAAACAGAACCCAGCTCAGAGAGGGGTCCAGACCTGTTCACAGAAAATATTTGGTTCTAGAACCCAACCCATCTGTCTCCAAGTCCGTACTCTTACATTTGTGTTTCATTTTGAAGACTGGGAGACATCTGGGTCTTCAACAAGACCAACCGAATCCCTTCTCATGCTGCTAAGAAGAGTAAGGAGCCTAGGGTAAAGTGAGCAAGAGAGAGCAAGGACAGAGCCAGCCTGGCACCTGGACTCTGGGTTAGAGGAGTTCACGTGCCCATCGGTGCTACTCTGGTGGCTATGGAGCTGTGGGCTCAGGGAGCAGGCAGGGTCCTTCATTCCCTGTGTTTGCATGGTCACATCTGACCTTGTCACTTCCAAGCTTAGAGAACCTTAGAGACCCTTCCTGGTTCCTGAATGCAGGACAAAGACAGTCCCTTAGCTTGACATCTAAGGTCCTTCACAATCCTGTCCCTCTTTCAAAACTTGCTCTGTTCTGCATCTTCTGTTTCCACACAGACCTATTTAGAGGTCCCAGGAGAGCCATTATGAGAGCAAGGATAGTGCCGTAGGCCTTTTTGGACCCCCAGAGCCTGGTCTAGCATCTGGAGCAGCTGCAATGCTCAGGAACTGCAGGGAGAGCTATCACCCTTGTCAACTAGGTCCAGAGAGCTGGAGTAGGAGGGATGGGGCATGGGATGGGGCCAGGAGTTTGTGGAGGAAGGCCCAGACTGTACTGTCTGACTACAGGGCTGAGTTCTGGAGATACTGGGTCAGGGATGCTTGGCCTTCTCTCCTTTAAGGTGCTCTGGAGCCTGGATCCAGGCTGCTTTCAGGAGTCCTTCTCCAATGGGTTAGGACCTAATATTAGACCCTGAGTGTCAGTCTCCCTAGGTCTGGATGGCAGTGCACCCCATGAAGGAATGACAGCATGGACATTCACCGAGTGCTATCATGGGGCCAGGAAGGGTGCCAGGAGCTGGTGTTACGGGAAGCACATCCAGAGAGGAACTAATTTACCTAAGATGTCATTTTCTTCCCCAACAAAGAATAGGAAGTGGGGAGTTTCTTTGGTTGGCCTATCCTGTAAAACTGTATCATTAACCTTATAGATAGAATCTACATAGGTTAGCTCCCCTCATCACCAATACCTGGAGCTCTTAAAAGGGTCACAGAAAGATTTGCTGGGAATGATAGAACTCACACTCGGCAGTGAGAATCTTACCCAGTTTGTACTGCACTCCGGTGCACCAGGGATGGGGAGAGGTCTGAGAGTTACAGGGGGAGTTACCTCCACAGGACTCAGGCAAGATTCTTTTTCTTCTAGCTTCTGTCATTCCCAGTCTTGGATCTCACTGCTGAGTCTCACTGGGATGGCCCTCCCTGGGACCTGCCGGGGAGTGGCAGCATCTGTTGTGATCCAGTCTGCGGTGAGCACAGCCCCGGTGAATTAGTTACCATGGAGGTCACTTCTGTCTAATCAGTCTGCCCTACTAGTACTACCCGAAACCCCCATGACCTCAGCACTTGGAGTTTTGGGGCCTGGATGTGTGTTTTCAATCCTAGTCAGCATATGCTCCTTCCCACTCTGGGGCTGGTAAGAGTCAGCCCTTCCCTGTCTTTGATGGGAAGTTATTTCTCTACTGAGGCTTCTCCGCTGTGCAGCCATAGCCTTGGGGAGAGCCTTGAGCATTCCTGCCGCATTGCTGTTTGATCACACCCAAGGGTGCGTATGCTTTTCCACATTCTGAGTCCTCATGGAAACTCTTTGAAGTGGAGATTATCTTCACTTCTGCAGATGAAAGAAGGAGACGCACAGACAACTGAATCCAGGACTGGCTCTGTGTGCAGAGCCTCTTCCTCAGTATCCAATTTCTGTCCCTCAGTCAGCTGACGAGAAGGCAGCCCCTCACCCAGTGGAGAGCAGGTGCTCAAGAGTTTGCCCTGCATGCCCATCCCAACCACCAAGCCCTTGGAAGCCCCTGGGTGCCCTTTGAGGAAGTACGTGCTCACCAAGCCTTGACCAGGAGCACCTGGGGCTTTGGCTGGTACGTCCTTTGGACCACACACAGCCCTGTTCTGCCCTGAGGTTAAGTCATCTCTGGACACTCATGTCAGGTCACTCCATGGTCTCATGTTACTTGCCTTATAGCATTTCTGAGTTTCTTGGGGACCTTCCCTAGCCCTTCCTTAAGGAGACTGGTTTTGTAGGCAACCCGTCTCATGAAACGCTGAGCTCACCTGCTTTTTCACTTTTATTTTCAGTTCTCATCAAGTCCGTCTCATTTCTTTCCTGTCTTGTGTTTCTAACAAAGGCAAGAGCCCTAGTTAATGAGAACACATTGTATGCCGGGCACCGACACATCATCTCCTTGAATTTAATCCTTATAACAAGCCTGTGAGAGTGTATTCCCATTTTTACAGTTCAGGGTGGTAAGATAGAAAGATTTAATACCTTTCTGTACCCGATAAATGGCAAAGCCAGAATTTGAATCTGGGCCTTCTAACCACACCTTTCCCATATATCCATTGTCCCCCAAGGAAGTAGGTTCCAACCATGGTAGCCCCTTAAACTCATGCTTGAACTCTGCTATGTCTCCAGGCTGGCTGTGTGGAGCTTCCCCAGACTTGTCTCTTCTGCCCCAGGTGCTCTGCTCAGTCCTCCTTTCCGGTGATTTTATTTGCTGAGGATCCTAGACTCTGAGAGTGAAAGGAACTTCAGAAGTCACCCAGTCCCTCTCCTCTGGAGCTTATACCTCCTGCCTGATCCTCACAGCCCTCGTGAAGGTAAACAGGACAGAGATTGCTTCTTCTTTTTTGGACGAGGAAATGTTTTCAGAGAGGCTGTGCTGGATATTCTGTTTACTCCCCTAGGCCCGCTTTCAGGCTTTCTCCACCCGTCTCTCTCTGTCCTGGGAGGTTGCCCCAGCTGGGCCACCCTGGCCTCTGGCTTCCTTCTGGGAGGCACTGGCAGGAGACTTGAGGGAAGGGCCTGAGGAGAAAAAGGGGGTGTTCGCCCCGAGGGTCCCTCCCTGCCTGGTCTCAGTAGGGCAGTAGTGAGTCGATTCCTCCACTGAAAGCCCTGGCTCCCGTTTGGCAGCCCTTTCTTGTACCTCTAGATCTTGTTGCCCCTGGCCCCCCATAAGAGCCTTGCCCCTGCTATGGTCCCAGCTGTCCAGTGCTGCCGGTCATCCCTCATTGCTTCCATTAGCCCTGCCCCCAGCTTTGAAAATAGTCTTTGTGCTAAATTCTCACTAACAGTCCCATGGCTCATCTTTTTCACCCCTTTACATTGGTCCATCCATTTCCTGCAGAGACTCACCTGAAACAGAGGTGAAGTGACTTGCCCAAGGTCTCTTGGAAACTCAGGGGTGGAAGTGGTTCTTGAACACGGGTCTCAGGGCTCCTTGTCTTTTGATGCACCTCACAGTGCTACTTGGGCTGCCTTGCTTTCCAGCCCAAATGCCTCTATCCATGACTGAGCACCTTACAGCTTGTCTCTCGCACACATTCTTGGGTACACCATTGTCCACCCTGAGTCACTTTTGAGGGACTTTTTCTTGGCTCTTCAGAGGCCAATATTACTGAATGTATGAATATCCCTGGGTCTAGACCCTGCACTTTTTGTCCTGGCTGGCCCCGCCTTCTCCAGGGCTGTCACTGCTGGTCCAAATGCAGTTTAGTCTTCAGCCCAGGGGTGAAAGCCCAGCCCTTGAGGCCTTTTCTGCCCTGGGGCTCATCCCTGCATTCCAGGGATTTCTCTGAAGCTTCGAATCTTCCAAGCTCCTGGTCACTAGCTGGGCAGGTGGCTACAACCAGCCCCTGCTGCCTGATGGTGGATAGTAGACACCATGTCTGCCTATGGGGTTGTCTTTTCCCAGGTCTGCCCCATCTAAACCTAGTCTGACCTTCAGAAACCATTCAGTGCTGCTGCTCCTGACTACCCTCCATGACTGGGTTTCTGATCCCCTGGCTTCTGCCATCAACAGTGGCTGAGTTCTGGGAACTCTATCCATTTGAGGGGGACCATACCCAGTGGCCACATTTTTTAGCACAAATGCTGACCTCCCATTCCCCCTCCACCCCTGGGCCCTGGAGAAGGAAGCCAAGGCTCGGCACATTGTCAGAGCCTCAGCCAAGCAATGTGGACTCATGATCAGCAATACTTCCTTTGAGAAATAAGAGTGTCAGGCAGGGAAACTGAGGCAGAAACTCAGGTGTGTTGGGGGAACAGCAAGAGGCCACTGCTCAGATCCACAGCCTCATAGGACTCAGCCACTAGGAGTGAGAGTACCCCTGTGAGCTCCGGGCCTGCAGGAGGCTGAACTTACAGGTAGAAGCGTCATTCCCTGGGTGCACAGAGTCTGGAGGTGGGGTGATGTGTTCAAGTGGGAGCAGAGCAAGAGGGACCATAGGGGCTGGAAGACCTGCGTTCCTGGTTTTCAGCCATTTCTCTTTCTAGACCCGGTGAGTGTGTCTTCCCTTTCCAAGCAGCCACAGGTGGGGTTCCAGGGAAGCAGGCTTTGATAGAGGTTTGTTTGCCAGCATGAGGCATGGGGGGTGGGGTATGGGGGAGCCATTGAAGGAACACCTGTGAGAGAACAAGATACACCTGTCAGGAGCACAGGTCAGTGGGCCAACAGCTGTGATGGACAATAGTTATGAGGGACTAGGAGCAGGCAGGGAGAGAAACTAAACTATGAGGCAGCTGCATGAGTGGCCTCCACACTCTGGCTTGGAGTTCTGAGGTGGGGACGGCGCTTCAGAGACATCCTGGATGGAAGCAAGGTCCTGGCCTTTGTGCCCATCCAGGCCGGTCACTGGTCCCCAGAAGAGGTCATGTAGACTGGAATCTGGCAGCTTCCTTGGCTGAGGGTGATGTCAGAGTGAGAGGCAGCTGTGGGGGTGAGGGTGGAGAGGGCCAGGAATGAGCACTTGAGTCCTAAGGGATTCTGGGTGGGTACCATAGCACCCACAGCAAAAGCCCATATTGCTTCTGGACTTTTCTAGAGGAGAGCCTTGGTCTGTTGGCTTCTGGGGCTGGCCTGGGCTGCCCTTCCCCAGCCGAGGAGAACCAGTGCCTATCCATGAGTACTCACCCTCTGCCTGGGGCTGCCAGAAATTCTGAAGCAAAAGCTGAGGAATTCGAAGCATTTATGACTTAGCAGGATTGCTCCCAAACTGCAAGCTTCTCTAAAGAGCCTTCTTGAGTTTATTGTGGTTGCTCTGGCTCTTGGGTCCTGGCCAGGGACTCTCTGGGTCTCACTTTCCAGGGCCACCCTGTGGCTGCAGGGCCTGGGGACCTTATTGGCTGGATAATGTGTGGGTGTTCAGAAACCTTGCTGCCAGCCCAAAGGTGAGGAGCACAGAGGCTGGAGTCGGAGGGTTCTCACCCTTTCTAGAGGGTCATCTACTTGGCCGTACTACTTACAGTAATCTCTCTGGGTTTACTTGCTCATCTCCCACATGGCTTCATACTGCCCTTGGAACCTAGGGTAGTGGCTTTTCTAGAGGACAACAGCTCTACTTGAGCAGAACTGCATGCTTTCTTATAGTAGTTGTTTTCTTCTTTTGAGTTTGAATGGTGGCTTCTATCTTCTGATAGATTCTGCCTCCTTTCCTTACCCCGTTGTAGCTCATTGGCCCAGGAGGGGGCCTCTGACCCAAACAGGGGCAGTGATTAACATTATTAGGCACTTATTTAGAGCTTTGTATTGGTTCCTAGGCTATAAATCCTGTGCAGTGACACAATGACAAATAGCTTTTCCTTCTGTATTCCTGCCTCCTTCTCATTCCACTGCAGACATCACTGGTCTATGTAAGGGAGCAGGGTGCTGGATTGATTAGTAATGTCTGCCATAGGTATGTGAGGAACAGAGTAAGCATGAGGCTATTTGTTAACCCTGGCCTTATGCTTGTAAGCATGACAATAGCAGAAAGAACTCAAATCTGCTGTGGAGCTTTCGGCTTCACTGAATGTCCACAGCCACACTCTCATTCGGTTCTCTTGACAAGTGCTGGGCTGTAGAATGGCCCTGCTCGGTCTGGGATGGTTACTGTCGTGGTCAGAGCACAGTTTCAGAAGGAAGGCCTGCAGAGGGTGAGGTGGGAAGGGGATGCTGTCTGGGTCAGGCGAGCAGAACCAAGTCCAGTGCTTAGCCTGTGACAGGCCCCTCTCACATCTCACCGCGGACAAAGAAACTCAGAGAGGTAGAGGGTCGTGCCCAATAACACTGTTAGTAAGTGCCAGGGCTTGAACCTAGGGCCTTTCCTAAATAGAAGTTCTCAGGGCTTCTGGCCATTCCCAAAAAAATGTGCTTATGCCCTCTTGGCCTATCCTGGGTGTGTAACTTGACTCTCTAACACAGGTGTGTCACACTCATTTTTGCCGGGGGGCCACATCAGCCTCCCCGATTGCCTTTCAAAGGGCCGAAATAATTTTAGGACTGTGTAAATGTAACTACTCCTTAACTGTTAAGGAGTTGAAATTATACTCGGCCCTTTGAAGGCAACCATGAGGCTGATGTAGCGCCTGGTGAAAATGAGTTCGACACCCCTGCTCTAACAGATCAAGAAAATCTGAGGGAAGATCATTGCTGTGTGTGGCTTGGTTTCTTTTCTCCCAGGGAAAGCCATTTTGAAATGTGATCTCATTGAATTACTGTAAATACACATCAATGTTGCACCTTTAACTTTTCAAAGAGCATTTGTGCAGAGGCCAACATGAGTAATCTGGGTGGCGAACGGAGGAGACAGACTTGCGCTGGAGTTCGTTCCAACACGGTTACAGGCCGCGCCAGGGAAGCCGCTCGCTCTCCGTCCGGCGGCTGGGCGGGGCCTGCGTTGTGAGTCAGCACTGCTGTCCTCCCGCTCCCCACGCTGGGTCCACTGATGTTCCCAGCTGCAGACACGGTGCCAGCCCCTGACTGGGAGTCGGGGGTGGTAGGAGAGGAAGACTGGGGAGGGTGGAGGTAGGATTCATGCGCAGGCAGCAGCTCAGCGGCCTTGGAAAAATTTGGGTATTAAAGACTCAGAGTCTAGCTGGAGAGCACCTGGGCACTTTGATGGGAGCATCTCTTCTCTGGCTCTCAACCAGCTCACAGGCCACCTACCTCAACCCCTGCCCTGCACTGCAACTCGCTGGTGGGCTCAAAAGGCTGATCTGGCCAGTCCCCTTTCCAGGCCTATCAGACCAGGCAGCCCACTCTGTGAATGGTGCCACCTCCCGGATCTCAAGCTCTGCTTGCTGTCCGGCTTAGCTCCACCTGCTGGAGTCCTCCTCTCCCTCCCTTCCTGTGACATCTCAGCAGTTCTGGCTGCTCTCCCAGGCCCAGCACTGGTCAGCTGTCCCAGCCCCCAGCCTACCTAGCCCCTTTCTCTACCTCCAGCCACATGCCTGTGCTCAGCCTGTCTCCTGCTTTCTGCCCAAAGCTGGACAGCCCCCTGAGTTCTCAGTCCAGGATGATGACAGGCCATTTCTTTGCTGGAGAGGAAGTGAAACTTCCTTGGGTGTTCACACCTATGCTTCTTCCCAGAGCACCCCAAATAACCAAGTGTTTGGCAGGAAATGATGAATAATATACCCTCAAAAGAACATCTTTGGAGTTTTGTTCCTTGTTTCTTCATTCTATTTCAGTTTCCTGCAGTCAGTTAAGGAAAGCCCCACCACTCCCCCTCTGCCAACTAACTAAATGCATAAATAGATAAAGTCAAGAAGGAACACAGTATTTGAGATGTTCAAAGAAACCCCATTAGCATGCTCTTGGCTCCTGCCTCCAGCCCCTGTGGCCTGGGGTAGCCAGGATTTAGGAGCATGGGGGCAGCAGGGAACTGTGGAAGAATCAAGACTTCTGAATCCCAGCTGGAGCATCTTTGAACATCTGTTTTCTCTTCTGTAAAACAGAGATAATAATAGCACCTACCTGAGCGGTTGCTGAAGTGTCTGCGGGAGCCCAGACTGTTCTGGTAGCTGGTGAGCCCAACAATGTTTGCCTAACGTTTTTCCTTTACTACTAGAGCTCATCACTGCATCATGGCCTCCTGTGAAGAAATGGGCTTGGAGCTGAGCTTTCCTGAGAGGGAGCATTCACCCTCTTGCAAAGTATGGGTTACATTTGACATAACTAAAGACAGTCTGATCCCAGAGACAAGGGGCTTAGCGGGATCATAGCCGGGATTGTGTTGGAAGGGGTCAAGACCAAGCAGAAGCAGCATGGGAGGAGAAGCGGCCCAGTTCCATGTGGGGTCTGAACTGGGGGTCAGGGAGAAGTAGCAGGGTTCAGAAGTCACTAGAGCATTCACACATGGGGACAAGGCCATGTTTGTTTTGTTCTCTGGAGTATTCTCTTGGACCTAGCACTGTGTCTGGCACCATAGGCAATGTTTAAATATTTATTGAATGAAAGAAGAATAAATGAATGAATGACAACCTTATCAGTGAGAGCCTGATTGTTTCAGGAATTCCATTTTAAAAACAAGGCAAAGGAGAGCAGCTGCCGGCAGGAAGCAAAGCTTCTCTGGCAAACAGACGGGTCTGTCTGGATGCAAAGACTTAGTGACTGGTCAGGGAGAGCAGAACTGGATTCTAGTGGCTTTGAGCAGACCAAGGGATTCTGGTCTGTGGGCAGTGGAAGCCACTAAATGTTATGGGAAAGACTGAATTCAGGAGGTTAGAACCTGAACTCTGGAGCATGGCTTCCTGAGCTCAAAGCCCAGCCCTGACACTTACTAGACATGTAACCTGTGTCAAGTCACTGAATCTCTGTGCTTTCATTTTTTTTTAATATGTAAAATGAAGATGAAAATAGTCTTACCTTGTAGGGTTGTTGAGATGATTAAATGAGATTATATGTATAAAGTGCACAGTGTAAGTGCTCAATTAGCACCGCTGTTAGTGTTATTTGAGACTGGTGTGAGATTATCTGAGCTCTGTTTCAAGAAATTTAAGCAGTGAACATATGCTGAAAGGGTTAACCCCAAGGGAAACTAGTTAAGAGGCCATTGTAATATCCAGGCATGAGAGGTTGATGACTAAATAGGGGAATAATTGGGGGCCTGGAGAGCTGGGGATCAATGCAAAGCAGATGGTTCATGAAGAAGCAATCGATAGAACTGATTGGTTGTGTTGGAGGCGGAGGTCAGAGATGGGGAGCAGAAAATTCAGAGCTCCCTCGTGCATCTGAAAGAAAGGGCACCTGGGAAGGTGATGGCACCTCTGAATGAGACAAAGACTGTCAAAAGAACAGGTATGGAGAAGACAAAAATTCAGTTTGGAGTGTGCCAAATTGGACTTGGGGTAGCTCATTCAAGGGTAGATGTTGTAAAGCTGGCATGCTCAACTGGATGGGTGAGGTGCAGGGTTGGAGGGAGAGCAGGCAGTGGTGGAAGCCAGGGAGAGATGGAAAGAAGCATGGAAGCATTTGCATTTGGGAGCGGGAGAGAGGAAAAAAGGCCACATAGGAGCAGAAGAATGTAGTGTCTCTGAAACTTGGCAGTCAAGGTCCCGGAAGGAAGCCAGCCCAATAGATGATGACCACTCAGAAAACAATTTGTTTGTGGAAAACTCAAGGTGGGTTTTGGGGGGTCCTCAAAAGAAAGGAGAAAGGGAGAAAATTGAATCAGCATGAATCTGTATACTTCCAGGAGAGTGTCTTAAAGAAAAAGTGAGCCAGGGCAGAAGATGGAATGCAGGGAGAACTGGCTCAAGGGCAAGTCTTTTTCATCCTAGAAATTTGCATGCTTTGAGGGAAAGTCAAGATGCTGGAGGAGAAGGAAGCCAGTCCTGGAGGAGGCAGGTGGAGGAGTAGGCAGCGTGAGAATTGGAGTAGGAAGAAGTGAGAGGCAGTGAGAAGAGACGTTGAGATGCTATGGAAAGAACATGGAACAAACAGCTTTGATTTCTTGGTGAAAGTAGAGGAAAAGACATAGGGTGGAGAGAATGGGAGGAGGGGCATGGCGAGAAGGTGGGGGATGGGTGTTTGTGGAGATGAAGGCAGTCTGTGAGAGAGGAGAGAGGATCTGCAGAAGTTAGGTAGCATGCAATGGCGATTGCAGGATGACGGAATAGTTAGCTGGTATGTGTCCATTCTGTGACTTTTCTGCAGAAATTCATGCTGGGGAACTAGAGTAGAGACACCTACTAGTGGGAGTGACCAAAAGGTGATTTGGAGAAGCAAGAAGACTTTGAGTGTGAGGACAGAGTCAGACGGGTGGCAGTAAAGCCCAGACTGGACTTGGGGTTCTTGAGGACTATTTGGAATCTGTGGGAAAAAAAGACAGTGATTTCCCAGCAACAAGTAAGACTTTAGAAAAATGACCCCAAGTCTCTATTTGGCTTTAGGGTGAGTTGTGTGGTTTTTGAAGCACCACGTCGGTATAGAACATGAAGTTGCTGATTCTGGAGGCAAATGCCCCTAAAGATGACAGGCAGCTGGGGCTAGAACACTTTCTGGGGAATCTAACAGGGACCTTCAAAGGCATCTGATGCTATCTCATGTCACTGAATTATTTCAAATGAGCTGCATCTGTCACCCTCATTAAGATGGAAGAATCCATTTGAGAAGGGACCTGCACTTTCTGATTCCATTTTGTGCACAGAATGAGGCTGAACCCAGAGCAGGCATTCCACAAACATTCCCTGACTTGACTGCATTCTGATCATGCTCAGTTTGGGGCCCTGCCCAAGATGTTGGTGAGGATTCTTCTTGTCCTATGGTGTTCAGGGTCCCAGCCCCATGCCACCATGGGCAAGAACACTTCATGTGGGGAGTGGAATCGTCCTCTCTTACTGACAGGATGTGTCTTACTGACAGGTCACATTGAGGGCATGAAGGTCAGAAAGTCATTTAATTGTGAATTAAAATGTGTGGATGGATGAATTTTGTAGCTAATCTGTCAGGTCCTCCACGTAGAGTGGTTGCTGGAGAGCGTGGTCTCTCACAGCCAAAGACTTGGTCGTGGGTCTAGACAATACACATTCCAGTGCAGGAGAGTAGGATGTTATGGGAATTGGTTGGGAGAACCAACGATGACGGAGGTACAGGCTCAGATGCTGCACAAAGAGTGTGCCTCCCACCCGCCAAGTGCACCACATCAACCAGACTCCAAATGGGGAAGAGATGAGGGGGCTATGGCCTTGGTGACCTACTTAGTGCATGCTCACTGGTCGCCACCTTTTTTGTAATTGAATTTATTGGGGTGACATTAGTTAATAAAATTGTATAGGCTTCAGGTATACAATTCTATAATATATCATCTATATATTATATATATTGTGTGTTCACCACCCAAAGCCAAATCTTCTTCCATCACCATCTATACCCTCTTTACCCTCTTCTGTTGGGTTGGCCAAAAAGTCTGTTACATTTTTTCCGTACGGTGGCTCTAGTAGTGCTTAGCTGTTTTTAATTTTATTCAAAACAATTGTGTTAGATTGTATTGTGACAACTCTTATATTAACATGCATTTAAAACAACTTATCAAAATCGGTGAATTTTTGTACAGCCATTTTAATATTGAAGATGGAAGAAGATATGTAACATTTTTGGCACATTATGC
Organism: Macrotus californicus; assembly: GCA_007922815.1. Lineage (NCBI taxonomy): Eukaryota > Metazoa > Chordata > Mammalia > Chiroptera > Phyllostomidae > Macrotus > Macrotus californicus. The sequence goes on along the minus strand of VMDR010008746.1, from coordinate 7,366 downwards.
TTTATTATTTCAAGAATGTAAAAATGCAACTGAAACACATACACAAAAAAGGATTTGTGCAGCGTGTGGAGAAGGTGCGGTGACTGATTGAACATGTCAAAAGTGGTTTGTGAAGTTTCTTGGTACTATCAACATTTTGGCCAACAATTCTTTGCTGTGGGGCTGTCTTATGCATTAGAAGATGTTTAGCAGCACCCCTAGCCTCTACCCACTCGAAGCCAACAGTGGGAGATAGCCAACATAATCAAAACATCCAAATCAATAAAGTCATTGGTGCAAATAAAAAGTGTGTCTTTTATTTTATGTAAAAAAATGTAACGGACTTTTTGGCCAACCCAATACTTTTCCCCATCCCCAACTGTTCATTATTTTATGCCAAATGTCCCCAGTTCCATGAGAGTTTATATTCTCCAATATCATGACAGATAAGGAAATTGGATAAACTCTGAAACTCGAGTGGGAGATGGCTTCTTTTTAGAAGCTGCTTTTCAGAAACATGGACAAATGTTTGCCAGGGGCAGGTAGTGTTTCTACAATCAGGTAGCGAGGCCATTGTCAGGGTTTCCAGGAAGACACATAAGAGCCCGAGAGCCGTGCAGTGCCAACCCTCACTCCTGTACCAAGCAAACGTGTAGCAGATGAAACATCTATTGTCCTGTCCAACCCAATAAAACATGGCACTCTTTAAAGCAGTTGCCTTAATGACGTTTGTGTGTCTTGGAATGCCGCTTCGGGCTAACAAATCGTATCTGAAGATGCGAAAACATGAAAATCGATAACAAGAAATGAAAAGTCCGTTTCACTGATAAAGCATCATTTATCTTAATCATTGGAGCATTTCAGAATTTCCTAAGTGTCCTTTTAAATGCCAGCATCAAAGCTAGTGCCCACATATATGTGGAAGACCTAGGGGAACAGAGCAAGAAGGCAGACAGCTGAGGACACAGCTTGCTAAGGAGAAGCATCTTTCTGCTGCAGTCGCTTACTAGACTGGTTTCCTACCAAGCATCACCCAAGTGGGGCTTTCCAGGCATATTTCTGGTATTTCAAAACTCCCAGTGAAAGTACTATACCTTCCTATGAGAGCTTTTTCTCAAGACACTGTGAAGCAAAAGTGATCCCCTTTTGGTAGGCTTTCCAATGCGGTAAGCATTATAACAATACTAATTCATTGTAATTACATGAATTGGGAAAATGAAATTATTCTTCTAAATCCAGGAAGCCCATACCTTGCCCTGACCCCAGGCCAGATGACGGCATTTCTTCTCCTCATCCCCCGCTCTCACCCCCATCAAATCCACACGAGGATAAAACAGCAGAAGTCCTTCTTGGTGAGAAGGTTGGAAGCACTGGTCCCCAGGTATCAGCTTTCTGGCTGCTAGTCCTTTTTCCCTTTGCTTCACATATGCAGCCTCATCCAGTCTTTGGGCTTCCTTAGCTCTCCCCAGGGGACCACACTGTGGAGAGGTTGGAGGTGGTGTAGGAGCTCCTGCCCTCCCTGGAGCCCCGGGGAAGTGGAGGGTTAGGACAGCCCTTTGGAAGCACACCCAGGCTTCCAGTGCATGCTTGAGTCCAGACTGGGGGAGAGCAGGGGCTGTCTCTCCTGGTCTCCTTTGCTCCCCAGCCACTACCATGGCATGCAAATGGGAAGGGGAGGTCTGAGACTCCATGTTGCTGGCATAGCTTTCTCCAAAGTTTTCCTACAATGGCCAGAAGGCTTTTTTTTTTTTAAAGTATTTTTAATTAAATTTCATTGAAGTGACATTGGTTGATAAAATTTTACAGGTTTCAAGTGTCCAAGTCTGTGATACATCATCTGTATATTGCGTTGTGTGCCCACCACCCCAAGTCAAGTCTTCTTCTGCCACCATACATTTGACCTCCCCCCACAGCCCTCTTCCATTTGGCAAACACTACACCGTTGTCTGTGTCTGCGAGTTATTGTTTATCTTGTTGCTTCATTTGTTGCTTTCAGTTCTACATCCCACATCTGAGGCCCTATGGTTTAGACGGTTTTTCAACATACATTGCTTCCCATTTTTCTTGTGATAAAATCTGCAATTCTCTGATACCTCTTCTAACCCCCTCCCTCTTTGTACTCTAGCCATCCTGGCCCTCTGCTACCTCCTCTGGGGGCCCTGAGTCTTCTCCTGACTTGGGATCCTCACCTGTGCCGGTCCCTTGACAGGCAAGCTCTTCACTTGTGTAGCTCAATGATTCAGGTGTCACTTTAAAATGAGATTTTGCCAGAGACCCTCTTGACTTCAAAATCTGTATGAGACCTCTTTGGTAGGTTTTTGTGCTTCTCCACAGTGGTCGTCACAAGTTGTAAGTACAGTGTCACAGGTCCTTGAATAACGTTGTCTCGTTCTATGTGGTTTCATTCCAACGTTGATGGGGAAAAATCGGTTCCTGGCCAGAGCCGCTGCCTGTGTGGAGGTGGCATGTTCTTCCACATCTGAGGGGGTTTTCTCTAGGGACTCTGGTTTCCTCTCACATCCCAAAGATGTTCACGTCATGTGAATTGGTGTGTCCCAGTCTTGAGTGAGCGTGGGTGTGTGTGCGTGGCCCTGCGATGGAAGGGTGTCCTGTCCTGGGTGGGTGCCCGTCTTTTGCCCTGAGCTGCTGGGATAGGCTCCGGCCACCTGCAACCCTGAACTGGAGTAAGTGGGTTGGAATTCTCCTACATGTTTTCAATTAACCTTTCTTAACTGTATGTATGGATAGCTCAGATTTATCTCAATGTTTAATATCTGGAGTATTTGGGGTCTTTATTTAGAAGTTTGGCGATGTTTATGTGACCAGAAATATATTGTAGGAACTCAACTCTTGTATATATCAATTAGCCTATGGCAAAACCGGTTTTGTCACGTCATTTTACTTAGCGTTGCCGTTTCCGAGATGATCAAAGACACTGAGTGAGAAATTACTGTACCATTGTTTTGAGATTATTTCTCTTGCATCTTTCCCATTAGACTGAGCTAGATGAGTGTCTGACTTGCCACAGGACGTAGCCGACCTGACACACAGCGGACACTCAGCACGTATTTGTTGGCACTATGGCTACATGACTCCCTGGTGCCCTTCAGTTCCACAGGGTGCCCACCCTGCAAATTCCTCAGGAGGCAAATAGGCCCTGTGATCAAACACGGTTGGGATGTACCCTATTCTGCTTCCCCACAGAGAGTCTTCACACATTAGTGGAAAACTTAGGGGCTCCAATGAGAAAACAAAGAGTAAAAAAAAAAGCCCGAACTGTAGAAGGTGAGTTAAATTTTCTTTAGCCTATTTCCCAAACTTATTTGCATGTGGCACTTTTTGTCACCAAACATCTATTAATATCCTACAGAACGGACTTTGAGATGCATCACTGGTGGCTGTCTGCCCAGGAAGCTGGAAACGCTCAGCATCGGCAGGCTTGGTGTGGGGGCTGCGTGTCCTGCACTGAGCATCCCCATGGTTCCTGTGGTCGCCATGAACACAGTTACACATTCGCATGTGCAGTCACCACCACCACAGTAAAGCAGGAGCATGAGCAAATTGTGGAAAAATTTGGAGCTAGCCTGGGTTTATAGTTTTTATTTTAAAAGATTTTATTTATTTTTAGAGAGAGGGGAAGAGAGGAAGAAGGAGCAGAAGAGAAACATCAAATTATTGCCTCTCGAGCGCCCCCAACTGGGGACCTGGCCTACAACCCAGGCATGTGCCCTGGCTGGGAATCGAACTGGTGACCTTTTGGTTCACAGGCTGCTGATGAATCCACTGAGCCACACCAGCCAGGGCTGGATTTATATTTTTCAGGCAAAAGAGAAGGAAAAAATGTAGAAACTTGGTGTTAGCAGATACAATCTAATTAGGCATGATGATGAGCCATTCATACATACTAACTTATCTTTTGCTGAGACCTGAATGTGTAAGTGTTGGGAAGCTGGTGTGTAGATATAGGTTCCTTAGCTGGTGAGTCCAGCTACTACTCAGCATTTGCATCTCAAGGCAGTTCTCTTGTTCTCTGTACCCGCAGGGACACTTTTGAACCTTCCAAGAGACCTAAGTGAATTTCATGGGAGGAGATTGCATGTAACATTAACATCAGTGAAGATCTGAGGACATATCCCTTTGGCATATCTAGGGTGTTTTATGTAGGTAGGGTTCCTGAGGTGGGATTGTATTAAAGGCAGTGGATCTGAAATTGCTCTGGGCCAGCCCCTACTTAGGGCAAAACTTCCTGACCTACCAACTTTGTCTGGTTTCATTTTCCAGTGGAAAAATAAATTGGTGATAATTTGCGGGCAGTGGATTATGTATACCTTTGCCCGAGCACTGGAGTATGGATAATTCATATTTGAACCACAGTGTATACATGTCTCAGAGTTCCAGTTATTGGAAAATTACAGCCTCAGAATCCTGCTGATGCAAATAAGCTTCAATAGACTCTGTAGGGTTAACCAAGCAACCCACAACAAAATACATTGATAATGATAAAGCTAAGCTAACAGTATTTCATAATTAAAAAGTACCCAGAGTAGCAAATGCAAATTGTAACCAACTTGGGCATCTCTGATGATGTGCTGGTGGAGTCCTTCTCCCAGATTTTGGAAATGTCAAGTCTGTACCTACACATGTGAAGTTGGAGCCTTCTGACTGCAGAGGGGAGCCGCACCTGGCTGCTGGGCTTGTACCAGAATACTACAGGGTGCTTAGGTGAGTACAGATTAGTAGCCCCAGGAATAATGTGCAAACGAAAGCTCAATCAAACTGCACACCACTCAACAGGATAGTCCAAAGGAGGACCTGAAAAAAGGTTTCAGTTCAGCACACACGGGGATGTCCCTGGTAACACTGCCCTGAGACCTACCCCTGCCCCAGTTGGTCTCAGGCTCTGACACTGAAACCGCCTTCTAGGCAGCATTACTGTCCTTGGCTGAGACTCTCATCTCCAGCTCCAGCAGACCAGAGATGGGCCTTTGGATTTACAACGTGCTCAGACTCTCATTTTTAAAATGGGAAAGGTTTTACTACTCAGTGTAAAATAATCTCCAAGATATAACATTAAGTGAAAAAAGCCATGTGCCTGCCAGTATATATGTATGTAAAAAAAAAAACCCAACAATTTTATATGCGTGTTCATGCTTTTTATGGATGGATTATCTCTGGAAGTGAATATAAGAAATGGATCAAAATAGTGGCCTCTGGGGAGAGGTATTGGCTGCTGGGGGAAGGGAGGGACGCAAATTTAGTTTTTCCTCAAGATATTAATTCATGCTTCTTGAATTTTGCACCATTTACATATTAACTATTAAAAATATAAATTAATTTAAATTCAGTAAAGAAAAAAAGTCAGCCTATAAAAACTAGATTTTTGTCTTTTCTCCTTTATTTTTATTTTCTTTATTGATTTTAGAGAAAGGGGGAGAAAAACATCAATTTGTTGTTTCACTTATTTATGCATTTACTGGTTGCTTCTTATATGTGCCCTGACTGGGGATCAAACCTGCAACCTTGGCATATGGAGACGGTGCCCTGACCAACTGAGCTACCTGGGCAGGGGTATTTTTTTCTTTTAAGAGATGAGGGTTAAGTTTGGTTTATTTGTTATTCTGATGCCTTTCCTCCCTCCAAACCACAGTGGAGTATTGAGCAGGGGAATCTAAAGGAAAACCTCTAAATGGGAAGACAGGGTGATAAAAGCAGGCCCGGGCCTGGGGGTTCTGGGCTGAGGCTAAGGCCTCTGTCTTGAAACACAATGTTCTGATAAATTAGACCTGCTATTAAACTTCCCAGTGTTCTGAGGTGTTTTCATACCATGTATATGTAAAAGACAAAAGGAGTGCTCTTGATTCGGGCGCTTGTTACACTGTGCATTTGGGAAAATAGAAAAAGAAGCTGAGAGAAAGCCGCGCAGGAAAGCGTGTTCCAGTGTGTGGGCTGCTCCTCTCTCATCCTGCCGTGGCATCCCTCAAGGAGACAGGGCAAGGACGTACTTTGACTTGCTACCAGGAATTTAAAAGAGAGCAGAGAAATATTACACTATTTAGTGTTTCCTAATGAAAAATGTAATGTTTCATTAGTTATGTCAAAAATAATTGTATTCTCTTCCATAAATGACATAAGAGTACACTGTCTTTATATCAAAGTGCTCATTTTGCTGAGTAACAATGCTTTCTTAGATCAAAATTTCCAGAGAAATAGGTAGTATCTCTACATTTCATGGGTTCTGAGTGAGAAAGGAATGTTTAGAAGCTAGAAGGAAGCGCTTTGGACAATATGGGAGGCTGAACTCTGGGTGGTGCAGACAGACATCAAAATGAATTCCTCAGACTAGAAGTGGGCCTAAAGTGGTGATGAATCCGGCACAGACTTCTGGAGGCGGGTACACAGGCTGTGTCCATCTGGCATATTTGGGAAGGTTCTATAATGAAGATCCATCAGTAAGAGTTATTAATTAGCCCAAGACCTTGGTCAGTTTACAAAGACTGTGAACCCCACAAGCCCTGTCCCTCTGTCTGAGGGTATTTCCTTACTGTTAAGTATGCCAATATTTTCCCCATGCTTCTTGTCCTCCTAGTCACCTGACTTTAGCCCCTTTTCTATTCGCACAGGGCCTGGCAGCCTGGGGCAACTAGAGCCTTGTATTTCCAAGCTGGGTTCGCAGAGCAGGGTTACAAGTCACCACAAGCCCACAAGTAACCCACGCAAGGAAACCACTCAGCTTGGGTCTGAATGACTTACATTTTTCCTCGCCTGAATTAGCCGGTAATTGCATGTGGGCAGATTTAGCCAGAAACGGTCTAAAGGATCAATTAGAAGGCAAAAAGGAGTTCCTTTCTTTAAAGTTCAAGGGTCCCTGGTGAAGAGCCCTACTTCCCAAGCCAGGCTTGCTCACGTGGGCCTGTGCCCAGCTGTCTGTGGTGCTGGAGTATATTGTACATTTGCCTAATGATAATGAATTGAGTGCTTATTTTGCAGGAAAATATAGGGCACTTCCATTACATGCAATCAAGCAAAAAAAGCTGTAAAATGTGCCACTCCATTAATTTTAAAAGAATCCTTCCCAAATGTCACCCTGAAACCAGAGCATGGGGTTATTACAAATCTGAAGGAATTAAGAGTAATTTTCATTTGTACAAAGGAGCTGAGGGACATGACTCCTGCCACACACACACTATTAATTGGGTTACATTTGATTTGCCAGTTTTGGTGGGCCTCACTAAGCCCTGATCTGGCCTGCGTGGTGGTGAGGTCAGGGGGCTCCTGTCTTTTTTGTAGGTGCAGGTGCACACACAGACACACAACTATAGATAGGACATGCAAAGCATGTGACGGAATTGGCTTGTTATTAACAAATATGTTGTTCAAAGAGGAAAAA